>CAUYPK010072879.1:0-19960 GCA_963574355.1 Loris lydekkerianus | reverse complement strand
ATAAGCCAACCTGAGTATAAGCCGACCCCCTTAATTTTACTCCCAAACTGGGAAAACTTAGTGACTCGAGTATAAGCCGAGGTGGAAAATGCAGCAGCCACTGGTAAATTTCAAAAATAAAAATATATACCCAAAACAATTACAATAATTGAGGAATCAGTAGATTACATGATTACATTTACAATACATGATTGTTTGATATACTGTATACCATTAACATACCACATTAACCCATAGTACTCAATGGCAACTTTAATAAAGTGAATAAACCATTTAAGACAGTAAAGCATTGTAAATACGTAAATGGTTAAAAATCCTGAATCCTTATACTCCAAAACCCCTGATTATAAGGATTTAGGATTTATAAACATTTATTTACAAGACTTTACTGTTTTAAATGGGGTTTTCACTTAATTAAATGTGCCATTAAATATTGTAGGTTAAATAGTTCAGTGGAATACAGTTCAGTTCAGCCGCCTACCTCTTCAGCTCAGCTGCTACTTGTGGACTGAGCTGAAGCACTGCCCCCTCAAGCAGATGGCAGAAGACGACTGGAGACTACGTGCATTTGATTAGGTGCGTGCACACCAAATCAAATAACCTGTATGACCCGAGTATAAGCCGAGTTCGGGGTTTTTCGGCACAAATTTTGTGCCGAAAAAAACTCGGCTTATACTCGAGTATATACGGTAATTATTCTCAGATTAGATGGTTTAATCTGGGATATACCCAGTCTGTGGCCCTGTAAGCTAAATGTTACCATTTCATTTCAGTGTCCCGGCCAAGTAGTTTAGACAGCAGTAGAAATACATCCAACAACAGCTCACCTCTTAACCTAAAAGGTAAGTGTTTACCTGTGGACTTTTAAAAATTTATTTGCATGTTTGGCTCTGGGCTCAGTAGTATTCTTATAATTTAAAACATACGTAAATTGGCTCTGCGCCCATAGTACAGTGGTTATGGCACCAGCCACATACACCAAAGGTGGCAGGTTCGAACTCGGCCCTGGGCCATCTAGCCAACAATGACAGCTGCAACAAAAATAGCCAGGTGTCGTGGTGGGCACCTGTAGTCCCAGCTCCTTGGGAGGCTGAGCAAGAGAATTGCTTGAGCCCAAGAGTTTGAGGTTGCTATAAGCTGTGACACTATGGCACTCTACTGAGAGTGACATAGTGAGACTGTCCCCCCCGCCAAAAAAAAAAGAAAAGAAAAGAAAACATACTTAAATGAATAAGACTTTCAAATTCATTATGATTTCATAGGTCACACAACGTGGTATCAGGCTTGGGCTTTTGGAAGTTACAATAGATTGGGGTTCACATTTTTCTCCCCCACTGACCAGCTCTGAGAGCAGGTCCTCTGAGTCTCAGTTATATCATCTGTAGAATGGGGATAGTAACAGTAGCTCCATTCCACTGTGGTCAGCCTACTCATACAGACGATTCTGATTGTTTGAAAATGTTTAGTTTGTTTTGGTATGTGATGTAGTCTGTCTTCATGAATGTTCCCTGAGCATTTTTCAAAAAAGAATGTGGGTGATGTCTTAGATGTTTTTATTAGCTTCCCCATGACTGGCCCCCAGAAAAGCACCTAGCACATAGTAGGTGCTGAATAGACTTCTAATACCTGAGTGAGAGCTAACAAGAGCTGTGCCTTACAGCCATTGATAATTTCAATTAGCAGCTTTCCACTTTTATCTCGTGTTCCTTTGCTTTTAAAAGACAATGTGAAACTCAAAAGAATTCCGAAAGTTCCTTTAACATCCAAAATTGTGCCCCACTAGGAGCGAGCCCTGGATTTGGGGGTGGAGTTTTATCTCTATCCTGAGCCAGAGGCAGTGCAGAGCCCGCTGAAAACCAGCAGGTGCGTGGCTGAGACTGACGTGTGCTCCTCTGTGTCGCCTGCCCTGACCCAGGTTCCTCTGACCAGCTCCACGGCAGATCTGAGAGCTTCAGCAGCGAAGACCTGATCCCTAGCAGAGACCCAGCCACCCTGCCCCGGGATGCCAGCACCCCAGGACGCAGCGCCCTTGGCCGCCATGAGTACCCCCCACCTCGGAACGGGCCTGTCTCCCAGGAGGGTGCCCAGAAGAGGGGTGCAGCACCTTCCCATATGGGGGTGCGGCCCTGCTCGGCTTCCCCCAGCAGTGAGATGGTCACCTTGGAGGAATTCTTAGAGGAAAGCAACCGGAGCTCCCCAACCCCTGTGAGTGGCTTGGGGCATGGAGCATGGGTCTCTCTTCCCTCCCTTCAGTCTCTCCCTGGCTTGGGACGGGAGTCCTAGAAAGGGATGGGGCAGGGGAGGAGAGGCCCAAGCACAGAGCTGGTGTGAACAGGGGAGGATGACAGCACTCACTGGCAGTCACCACCAGCTGGCTGCCAGCTCCCAGACCTTGGAGGCTGCTTTCCTCCATGTCTGGGAAGTGAGCTGGCAGAGCTGCTGGCCAGCACCCACCTGCAGAGGCAGGACCTCACACTAGGTTTTGTGGCAGAGCTCTGAGTACCTGTTTACCCTGAGTCTTCTCTAGCAGGGATTGGCAAACTTTTAAGCACCTTGAAACAGCCCATAAATTACATATTTTAGGCTTTCCAGGCCACACAGCCTCTGTTGCGGCTATTCAACTCGAGCACTTTAGAAAAAGCAGACGCCTATCATATGCCAGGGGACAGGCCCGGCTGTCATCCAATAAAACTTTACTTATAGATGCTGACATTTGAATTTCATATGATTGTCATGTGTCTTCAAATGCTATTCTTTAAAAAACAATTTTTTTTCAGTCCTTTAAAAATGTAAAACCTACTTTCAGCTCACAGGGGGTGTGTGTGGGGGCAGCGAGCTGGATTTGGCCATAGCCCTAGTTTGCTGGCCTCTGCTCTGTGACTCCTAACCCCAGACACCACCTGCTGACATATCTTCTTCTGCCACCTTTCCAGCATCTTCGCTTAGCTTTTGCAAAGCTTCTTAGCTGTGCGCTGATCCCAGTCATCTGAGCTGCTGGGTTATTGAGTGAATGAAGTGCATTGTGTCTTGCGGTTGAGACCATTTGAGGATTTTTAATACTTGCAATTTTTTTGCTTTCATTCCCTCTAAAATGAAAGCAGTTGGACTTTTCTCTATCCTATAGTAAGGGTCTAGCCTTTGCCAGACCACAGGGGCTGGCTCCCTGAGTTTCTGATTCAGTAGGTCTGAGGTGAGTCTTGCCACGAATTTCCATCTTTAGTAAATTCCCAGATGATGCTCTTGTATCTGAGCAGGCACCATACTCAAAGTCACTGGTCTAACACACTAAACGAGCTCACTCCAGAAATCGGAGGTGCCTGTGATTGGAGGGCTTTCCTTCTCTGCTCTTTCTGGTTATAAGCCTGATGCTGTGAATTTCCCTTCCCTTTGGAGATCTTGGGGATACAGAGACTGCTGCTCTGTGGCTTAGACGAGACCAAGATCGTCTTACTGTAGTAGTTTCTGTTGGAAGCTGATGCTTGGCACCCAGCAAGCCACCTATCCCTAGCCTTGCTCTGTGCCTGGAAGAGTAGCCCCAGGACTCCAGCACTTGACATGCCCAGCTCCCCTACCCTAGTGCCAATGGCAGTTTCCATCCCAGAGAGCCCTCACCTCCATTTCCTGCATATTAGTGGTGCTGTGGAGGGGCAGCCCTGGATGGGGCTCCCTCGCTGGCCACAGAGGGTGGTCTTCTGAGAATGGATATCAGAGACCTAGAAGTGTGCGCAAAGGAGCTGAACCGCCCAGGACCTCAATTTCTTTGCCTTTGCCTTTAAACAACCTTGCACATTTGCTTTGAGAATTAAGTAAGGTTTCTGGCAGTTAAACATGTGGCTTTTGTGGGTGTAAGTGGTACCTGTGTATAGGAACAATCCCAGATCTCAACAACACCTACCCAAGCTCTGGCGCATCAGATTGGCATAAAACAGCAGATTGCATCTCTGTTGCATTGACCCTCATCCATTTGTTTTCAAGGGGCAGGAGCTTTTAACAGGTACAAATGGCTCCTGAGCTCTGGACTGCCACTCCCGACCCTCATGTCTTGTGTGAGGTCATTTCCCTTCCTCATCTGTCTTCCTCAGCCTCAGAAGAAACCCCCATTTACAGAAGGGTGCAGCTACCATGCAGGCTTACAGGCTTTTGCCTCCATGGGGCAGGGGAAGTACATCAGGTGGCAGCTTGATGGGACAGGTTGGTGGGCTGGACCGTCGGGAGCTTCCCTTTCCTGTGCAGCCCTGGGGCTCCCATCTTGGGCCATCCACCTCTCTGGCTCCCTCAGCCCCGTTCTGCCTCTCTCTTCCCTTCCTGGGACCAGGAGAAAGGCCTGGGTGGTAGGGAGGGTTCTAGCTTTTTCAAGAGCCAGCACTTCTCACCTGCTGCAGCCCCAGCTGCCAGGACCAAGGCCAAAAGAACCCCGCACTCTGGGGAGGTGACCACTATCGCCCCTGTCCAGGTGGGGCTCAGTCTCTTATGTCCCTTGGCATGTGAAGGAGCTGCTCTTGTTTCTCTTTCTTCCAGCAGCCCAAGGTGAAGTCCTCAAGCCAGGAAGGAGCAGAAAGTCCAGTCCTGGCTGTATGGGCAGGGATATCCTGGGTGAGAGGAGGCTCTGAGGACCGCCCCCATCTCCCCTTCATTCCCACCCCTTCCTCTTTCTTTCTTTTCTTTTCTTTTCTTTTCTTTTCTTTTCTTTTCTTTTCTTTTCTTTTCTTTTCTTTTCTTTTCTTTTCTTTTCTTTTCTTTTCTTTTCTTTTCTTTTCTTTCTTTCTTTCTTTTCTTTCTTTCTTTCTTTTTTTTTTTTTGAGACTAGAGTCTCACTGTGTTGCCCTTGGTAGAGTGCAGCTCACAGCAACCTCAAACTCTTGGGCTTAAATGATTCTCTTGTCTCAGCCTCCTAAGTAGCTGGGACTACAGGCACCTGCCACAACGTCCAGCTATTTTTTGTTGTAGTTGTCATTGTTGTTTAACTGTCCTAGGCCGGGTTCAAACCCGCCACCTTTGGTGTATGTGGCTGGCACAATAACCACTGTGCTATGGCGCTGAGCCCACCCCTCCCTTTTTCCCTTCTTCTCCATAGGACACTCCCAGCTGCCGGGATGACCTGCTGAGTGAATACTTCCGAAAGGCCAGTGATCCCTCAGCCACTGGAGGCCAGCTAGGACCACCTACCAGGAAAGAAGGGGCCAAAATGCCCACCAGCCTTGTAGCCCCCACCATCAAGATGGCCGCCACCACACCTGAGGGGAGGTTGCTGAAGCCTGGGCATTGTGTCAAGCCAAACTTCAGATTAGCTGAGGCCGAGGCCCCGGCCCTACCCAGTGTATCCCCAAGACAGACCCAGCCTCCCCAGAGCCTGTCTTTGGGCAGACCCTGGCAGGCCACAATGACCCAAGCTTCCCACACACCCACCAGCCGGAGTGCTTCCCTGAGCCGGGCCTTCAGCCTGGCCTCAGCTGACCTCCTCCGAGCCAGCGGGCCAGAGGCCTGCAAACAGGAGTCCCCACAAAAGCCAGGGCTTCCTGAGGTCTCGGGTGGCAGAGAGACAGGCAGCCACACCCTGCAAAGCTCCACACTCCCCAACTCCCACAGCCTGGCCCGAGAGCGGACCCCATTGGTGGGAAAGACTGGTGGGTCCTCGCAGGGCCCCCGCAGCCGGCCACTGGATACGAGGCGCTTCTCACTGGCTCCACCAAAGGAAGAGAGGCTGGTCCCCCTGCAACAATCTGCCACTGTCCCGGCCATTGCCACTGCAGGTGGTGGCAGCAGCAGCAACTCCCAGCTCCAGCACTTCTCACCTGCTACAGCCCCAGCTGCCAGGACCAAGGCCAAAACACCCCCACACTCTGGGGAGGTGGCCACTATCATCCCTGTCCGGGTGGGGCTCAGTCTCTCAGAGGGAGATGGGGGCCCAGGGCAGAGCTACAGCGAGGGGCTCCCAGCCAAGAGCCCAGGTAGGTCCCCTGACACTGCTCCTCACACCAGCCGGGGCCCTGAGGACTGCAGTCGGGGGAGCAGCTCAAAGAGCACGCCAGCATCCCCAGAGCCAGGAGGGGACCAGCAGACGGTGTGGTATGAGTATGGCTGTGTGTGACTTGCGTGACTCGTGGATGGGCAGCTCCTGAGTCTTCCCACTACTGACGCACTTTCTGATTCCAACAGCCTTTTCTCCTGTTGGCACCTGCAGTGCCAGGAAAGGGTTTGAAATAAGGAAGGGGGTTCCTAGCATTTCCCTTTTTGTTTTGTTAATGAAAACACTGTGCCAAGCCATAAGAGGATTACACTCCCAGGTGTGTATCACAGCTTCTGTAGATGCAGCTTCCAGCAACTGATACTTTTGAACAAATCCAGGTTGGCATGGGGACCACTTAGAACTCAATGACAACACTGACTTATACAAAAGCAGACACTATTCAAGTGTGCCCTGGTAGAATACTCATTTGCAACATCTTGACCTCCATTAAAGGATACACATACATTCCAGGCTCACAAAACTAAGCCCTGGTGGGCCTGAAAACCCCACTCCCTTTTTTCTCAAAAGCCATTTGTCTTGGGAGATGCCCAGGCTGTACTACAGAGATCTTAAGGGCCTTGGGCAGACCCCAGAGTCAGGCCTGCTGTTAAAAACCACCAGGAGTGTGGCTATTCCATTCCTGGGGTCCCAAGCACTTCCCTTTACCCTGGGGCCCATGGTGGCCTTGGACTTGTGCTCCCCTCCTCCAGTTGGCTCCTGGGCTCTGCATGTGGGCACCAAGGGCCACACAGGCACCTTGTTTCTAGATTCCCTGGTTTTCTACAAACACTGGATCTGCCAGGCCTGGGGGGGCAGGACAGAAGTCCCTGTCCAGCCTCCCCTTTTGGCACGTGTACATAGTGCACAGAGGGAACATCTGGCTATAGCCCCCGATGTCCCTTATCTCAGATGGGATGTTGATTTATTTCTGAATAACTTTTGGGGATAGAAACCAAATTTCTTTTAATATATTACATATGTATGTACACACTCATGTGAAATATGTATACTTTGGGGGATCTATTTATGTTCCGTTGGGAGTCATTCTTTTCTATCAGGAATCTTATCTGCTGCTTTGTGTGTTTGGTCAGATTCCTGACACATTTAGTTTCCTATTGTAAAGGTGCTTCCCCTGGGTTGAACCAAACCTATTGATTTTTTTTTTTTTTTTTTAGATTTTTTTTTTTCTCCTTTTGATTTAATATGCTAAGGAAGAAATGGGAGAGTTTTGAATGTTAACAAGATCCATTTTAGGAGTATTTTGGGTTGTATGTTAAATAGCTGTTCTGGAACACAGGACAGGATTGTAATAAATGGAATGGAAGAGACGCGAGTCCTGGTTTTCCTCACTGCACATTGTTAGTGGCATCAAGTGGGCTGTTGGGGACTTGGGGCTTTCTGCCTCTGCTCCCCAAGGCTCTTCCTCCACCATTGGAATCCACCACCTGCTAGTCACTCTACATAAGTGAAGCTACTACACAGCCAACCAGGGACCAATATGGAGCGCAGAGATTTCCTGTTTGTTGCACAACAGCTTCCCCCTACCCCAGAGTTGCTTTTTATTTTTTTGTCACCCCGTCTATAGAGTATAGTGGCATCATCATGGCTTACTACAAGTGATCCTCCTGCCTCAGCCTCAAGTAGCTGGGACTATAGGTGCTGCCATAACACCCTAGTTTTTCTCTTTTGAGTAGAGATGAGGTCTTGCTCTCATTCAAGCTGGTCTCCACCCTCCCACCTCAGCCTCCCAGAGTGCTAGGATTACAGGCGTGAGCCACCCCGTCTGTCCTGCGTTTATTGTTAAATTAGCAAAAACTAAATCTCATTATGATCTGCGATTCACCTTGTGTAGTAACAGCGGCTCAGCTTGAAGGGGTTCCCTTTGATTTTCCCCAGGCTGCTCAGCTAGTAAATACAGAATGTTTAAATCAAGTGGATGGAAGAAAGAAGGCAGATACCCACACGTGACCAGAGTTTTTAGATGTTTTTCTGTCTACCTACTACCTCAATGTCTCCTTTCCTCACCAAACTTATTGAAGACTCCCCTCCTTGCCTGTCTTTCCTGAGGCTCTGCAATCTGCCCTTGTATCTGGCCACTCCGTGGGAACTGCCACCCACGCTACTTTAGGCCAGACTGAGCAGTGGCCACCTGCCGTCTTCATTCTGTGTGGCCTTTACAGGACTTGACACCTGGCCAGTCACTCCCTGGAACTCTGCCCTGTGACTCTCCCTTGGAGACAGCTCTCAGTACTGGGCAATGCCTCGCTTGTTCCTTTATAGATCGTGGACAGCTGCCCATATAATCAGCTGTGGCCATTGCTTTTCCTTCCATAAAGCCCTTCAGGTTTGACCCTTCTCTCTTTCTCTCCCTGCACACTGACCACCCACAGACAAGACCTATAGCCTAGCTATAGGCTAGCCCTCCTGATGGTCAGGCCTGTGGTCACCCCACCTGACAGTCTCCCCTGTCTCCCAAGCACATCTCCCCCTGTTCCTTGGGATCATCTGCAGTCTTGGAAGCCTGCGAGCTGTGGCCTTGACTCCCAGCCCCCACCCCAGTCTGGACTGGAATCTGGTTTTGTCTCTCTGCCACCTGTTCTCACCCTGGGTCAACCATCCAGCCAGCTCAGCTCCCTGCCTCAGACTTTTCAGTCCTCCCTAGCTGACCATTGGTCCTACTGGTCCAGCAGTAGAGCTACTGCTAAGGTCACCAGTGGCCCACATGTCACTAAACATGGTCAGGCCTCATAATCACCCCAGGTAGGTGCACTCACCTCAGGTGACCTCCCTTTTTTGGAACTCTACCCCCACCTTCTGTACTGGCCACACCCAGCCCCTTGCCAACTCAGTCTTCTCCAGGGCTCACCTTGCTCTAACCACGCTATTCTCTAGGCAAGCCCAGGCATATCCACAACTTGAATTACCGTCTCTTCCCAGAAGGCTTCAAATGTGTTAATCTCTATCCCCAACCTGTCCTCTGAAACTCCAGATCTCAATATGGATGTCCCAAAAGCACCTCAAACTCAAAAATGCTCAACATTTCACCTCCCCATTCCCCTAGCAAAGCTGGGCCTATCTGTGCTGTCTCACCAGGCCTGTCAAGTCCCAAATCGAAGAGCGTGCTATTACTCCGTCAGCTGGTTTCACAGCCATAGGCAGTCCATGGGACAGTTCCAGGGCCCCATCTGCTCCCATTTGGTGTGTGACCTGATGTCGGAAGACCCGAGTGGCAGCTGGAATACTGGTGCCCATAGTATAGGAGTGAGGTCTGGCTAGAGAAAGCTCTGGGCTCATCTGTGAGACAAGAGGTTCTCACCCTGGGGAGGATATTAAGAAAATGAGAAAAAGCAGAGGACAGCCCTCAGGGAGCATCAAGCCAAATGTTCAACTAGACCTCTGGGAGGTGAAGGGGAGAGACATGTATGTATGTATGTATATGTATACATAAATTTTATGTTATAAATTTTAGACATAAATATGTAACAGTTTAAAAGTAATACACTTCTTGTTGTAAAATCCATATTGCCAATTGATTCGCACAGAAAGCTTTCATTGATTTTTACCAAACTAATGTATTTGTAGCCAACCTATGCTTGCAACTGACAAGAATGTTGGTTGATATTTCCTTTTAGATTAGCACGTAGACAAAAGGGAAACAAGTCAGAACTTCATTCACTGATGACATGATTTTGCTTAATCAGATAGTGGTTTCTGAGACCTGGATGAATACTTCAGTTTTTTTGTGCTGTTATCATTGTAATGACTACTGACACTTTTAAAAAGTCAGATACAGAGCCAGGCACAATGGCTCATCATGCCTGTAATCCTAGCATGCTGGGAGGCTGAGGTGGGTGGATCATCTGAGCTCATGAGTTTGAGACCAGCCTGAGCCAGACCGAGACCCCTTTCTAAAAATAGCCAGGCGTTGTGGTGGCCTCCCATAGTCCCAGCTACTCAGGAAGCTGAGGCAAGAGAATCATTTAAGCCCAAGAGTTTGATGTTGCTGTGAGCTATGATGCCACAGCACTCTACTGAGAGCAACAAAGTGAGACTCAGTCTCAAAAAAATAAAGTGAGATAATTTACATACCATAATCTTCACCCAAGACATTTTCTTCATCACTCTTTTAAGTACAAAGATTCTAGATGATGAAGAAAATGTAAAGCAAACCCTGATTGATAGCATTTGCCAGTTTCTGCGGTAGGAATACTCTGGCCACAGTCAATTTCAAGCTGCCAGCATTGAACAAGTCACTAAGCACTGAGCTGGAAAAGATGTGCAGTGGCACCCCATGACTCAATGTCACCAATGCAGATACAGTAGGTATAAATAATCTGAAAGTGTAGGTGATAGATGATAATTAGGAAGCAGTGAGTTTTGAGTACTTTATGAGCTTTGTTTTTAATTTAAGTTGTTTAATTGTAGGTTTACATAAGTTAATTTTTAATGACAGCCGTGCTGAACAAGTGGCTTGCAAAATTCCTGGAATTTCACGGGTCTGCTCTCACAAGCCAGTACAGGCCAGGCTCCAGTATGCCGCTGAGAGCACCACCACTTGGGCTGGGCCAAAGAAGAAGGGACAGATCAATTGAGAAGATGTGGCCAAAGGAGAAGGAGAGAGTGGAGAGGAGCTGGGAGCTGCTCAGAGCCGAGCATCCCAACCGATGCTGTAGGTGCAGATGTGTGAGCAGCTGGTGGTTTCCCTCTCATTTCTGCCCTCCCAGCCCCCAGAGTGGCCTAAGAGAGAGGGGCAACACAATAGGTGGGCTGGACAGAGGGACCCCGTTTGTGAAAGGCCAGGTGTGGCAGGCCCAGCAGGTGGCCCCCAAGCTTAGCTTCCTAAGAGCCAGAATTTGAGAGCCATGGTTTTCTGCCCACATGAGACACACAGGGTGTCTGGAGTTGGAAAACTGGCTTCCCTCTCTCCTTGCCCTTCTCCAGGGAGCAGAGCAGAGTCCTCCTGGGAAGTCTGACAGACTCCTGGGAAGTGTGCACAGCCTCTATTCAGGAAAGAGAAACTTGGAGCTTATGTCTTACCATCACTATTTTCAAATTCCCTCCTGTGCCCCTCCAGGACTTCCTGGACAGAGTTCAGCCCTCTCTAGGCCCCTGGAGCACAAATTCTGCCACCTCAGATTGACCCTGGGGTCTCCTGACTGAGGACAAAGAGAATGGGAACCCATCATTACCATCAAAAGAGAGAAGCCCCAATCCAGCTCCCAGTGAGTCACAGCCTCTCAGCTGCTCTACCCTGCCCGGTCCCCATGTCCTCTCCCCAGAACCATTAGGGCAGGAGGTGGCTGGGATTGGTGAGGTCCTGAAGGAGACATCTGATCCCACCACTGAGGAGGACTTAACGTCTCTTAATCTTCCCCTGGATTACAGTGGTCAATTTCAGGGCAAGAAGGAAAGCTCCATTCTTGGTTCTATTACACAAATTCATTTTATTGATTGATAATTGCTTGATTGAGAAAGGATCTCACTCTATTGCCCAGGCTAGAGTGCAGTGGTGTCTTCATGGTTCACTGCAGCCTTAAATTCTGGAGCTCAAATGATCCTCCTGCCTCAGCCTCCCAAGTAGCTAGGACTACCAGTGCAAGCTACCATGGCTGGCTAATTTTTCTATATTTTGTAGAGACAGGGTCTTGCTCTTGCTCAGGCTGGTCTCACACTCCTGGCCTCAGACAATCCTCCCACCTCAGCCTCCCTAAGTCCATGATTACAGGTGTAAGTTACCACCCCTGGGCATATTTTCAAGAGGAAATTATATTCCACTCCTAGAAATGGAAAATCAGTAGCCCCTGCCACAGAAAGAAAGTAATTAAGAAATAAAAGTAAGGAAATCCTACGAGTATTATTGAACTTTAACCAGCACCTGTTGCCTGCAGAACACACTTGACTCTCTAGGCTACAAAAGGAGATCTGCAAGAATCAGAGTGGCCTTACAGACATTCTAGCATCCAACTGAGGCTTTTCCTTAATGTAATAAGACCAATCAAGAAGGGATTGGACAGGGAATAACAACAATAATCACTGAATTCCTTCAGTCAGCACCTGCTGAGTGCAAACATCACATATAGCAGTGATTTTCAACCAGAGTACCAGGGCACACTGGCATGCCATGAGAGGATCTTAGGTGTGCCTCCAAAATTTTTAAAGATCATTAAATAATTTTTGAAAGAAGCTCAAAGCACAGTAAATATATTCTTTTTTTCTTTTTTACTTTTTTTTTTTTGATCAACGTAATTTAGGTAAGTTGTGGGAGCTTATAGGTTCAAGTGTACCGTGAGATGAAAAAAAAGGGTTGAAAAATACTGATACAGAGCCTGGAGTGATATAAAATAAACCTTTAATTTATCTTCTAGCAACTGAAGGGTCGCTTCTTCCAGGAAGCCCCTCTGATATGCCCCTTTAAAAAGCTACACTTCTCCTGCTATGACATTTGTCATGGTGTATTGTTGTCCCTGCCAAGTATAAACTTCCTAAGAACAACCAGTAGGTCTGTCTTGCTTAACTCACTATCCAGGTGTCCTCACCCCAAGAAGGCCTGGAGCACAGGTGTTGAGTAAGGGGATGAATGAATAACGCAGGAATAACTGAGTGAGCTTCTCTGCCTTTGGTCCTGCTGGCCCCCTACAAGCGATGCCTTTCTTTCCTTCTCCCTCCTCTCCTCCCTCCTCTCACCCAACCCCACACCCTCCATCCTTTACGATTCCGCTTCTCCAGGAGCCCTCTTTTAACCAACTGACCCACGCTGAGCTCTCTGGCCTCTGAACATTCCATTGCTGGCAATATCCATACTTGGAGCACATTCAGTGTCACGGTCTGGTATGTCCCTCACATCTCCGGAGGGGGACACGAAAACCACAGGTGCTCAAGGAACACTATGGAGTGACTCAGCATGGTTCATCCTTCATAGCAGCAGCTGTGCTGAGTCTCAGCCACTGTCTTAGTTTCCTATTGCTGTGGAACAAATTACCACAAACTTAGCATCTTAAAATGGAACAAATACATTGTTTTAAAATTCTAAAGGTCAGAAATGGGTCTCATGGGGATAGAATCAAGGTTTCAGGAGGGTGGAAGTCCTTTGTGGAGGCTCCGAGGAGACCCTATTTTGTTGCCCTTTGCAGCTTCAGAGGCTGCCAGCATTTCCTGGCTCTTGGTCCCCTCCCGTCTGCAAAGCTGGCAACGGCTGGAGGAGTCTTTCGCCCTCTGCATGATGCTGAAATTCTTCTGCCGGCCTCCCTCATCCATCCTTGTGATTACATCTCAAAATCCACAACTTAACCACATTTGCAAGTCCCTTTTGCTGTACAAGGTAACATATTTACAGGGGCAAGGGATTGGGACGTGGACATCTTTGGGGGCCGCTGTTCTCCCTCCCAGAATAGCTGCCCTCGTGTGCTACTAATACCTGATATTTACTGTCTGAAGCACATTATACAACACTGAAGTAGATGCCAAAGTGATAATTTTCATTTTCAGATGAGGACAGGTTAAATAACCACAAGAGGAAGAGCTGGGATTGAACCCAGGCCTTCTGGCTGCAGGTGGCACCTTCCTGGCATGTAGGCTACACTGTTTCTTGGGCACCATTACTGCTCCCAAGAAGGGCACTGACAGCCTGGGAGCAGATCAAGCAAGGTCCAAAGACCAGCTCAGGGGGAGAATTTTCTAGGCTAAGCCCCTATCTAGGTTACAGATTCTTTGCTAGTCCTCTCTCACATTAGCCCTTTCTCACCATCCTACCACCCAAACTCCAGTATAGGCACCTAATCCATTATCCAGGAGGCTGGGGGAGGGGGCGAGGATTGCAATGGTTCTTTTTTAGGGGCTCCAGGCAGTTAAGTCTGGAAAAGTTCCTGTGTGCCAATACCACTCAAATTCACCTGTCCTCCCAGCATCCACACATCCAGGGAATAAAAGTCCTATAGGAGGCAAATCAATCACTATTTACCCAGCTCCCTGTCACTTGAACTGGAGTGGAACACATAAGCTTATTATAGGCAGCAGGTGAAGAGGGCACTGCATAACATTTATGGAGCAGTCTCCAGGGGCAGGTGTAATATACCTACTAACTCATTTAATACAACATCTTAGGAGGTACTGTTACCTCCTACCCCATTTGACAGATAAGGAAACTAAGGGAACAGAGAGGTCACTTAACTTACTTAAAGGCACACAGCCAGTAGATGGAGGAGCTGGATTGGATCCATTCTCCATAAGTAGAGAACAAAGACAGAGGCTGGTTGAACAGCCCCAGTCTGCAAAGCCCCTTTTGTGCCTTCCCAACATAACCTGTTTTTTTAGACCCACTACACTGGGCTGCTGGTTTCTGAGTCAACCAGACTCCTTTTCTTTTCTTTCTTTTTCTCTTTTTTCTTTATCTCTTTCTTTTCTTTTCTTTTTCTTTTTTCTTTTTTTTTTTTGGAACAGAGTCTCACTCTGTCACCCTGGGGTTGAGTGCTGTGACGTTATAGCTCATAGCAACATCAAACTTCTAGGCTTAAGCAATCCTCATGCCTCAGCTTCCCAAGTAGCTGGGTCTACAAGTGGCCCCCACAACACTTGACTAATTTTTCTATTTTTAGTAGAGATGGGGTCTCAAACTCCTGAGCTCAAACAATCTACCCACCTTGGCTTCCCAGAGTGCTAGGATTACAGGCATGAACCACTATGCATGGCCACAACCAGATTTCTTGAGAGCACCTTTATATGTGATTCTCCTACCAAACTTCACTATTAACCTTATTTTAAAGAAGAAGAAAGTGAAGTACAAGGAGGCTGCATAACTTACCAGAGCTCTTAACAGCCAGAAAGCGACAGGTTTAGGAGTCAAACCCAGGTGTTCCCATGCTAAAGTCCCCCACCTGCCTCCCTCTGCCAAACTGCCTTGGCCTGAGCAAACCCAGCCTGAAGGCTTCCTCCCAGGGAACAAAGTCCCACCAGAGATGTGACTCGGCTCCCCCCACCCCCACCCAGTGTGTGCTCTCACTTCCCTGGGACTTGAGCTGACTCCTCTTCGGGTTCAGGACTTCCTGTCTTCAGGTATCCCCATTAGTCATGGTCTGTGAGCCCTGCGACTATCTGAGTGGGAGCAGAAACAACTGTGCGGTGTTCATCAAGTCCTCTGATTAATCAGCTCCGGTCTGACCCTGCTAAAGTGTGGTTGTTGCCGGAAACAATAATTCTCAGAAAAGCCACCCTCTTTCTGCCTTAAACTGTTCTGAGAGATACCTGACTCAGTGATGGCAAATGTTTCTCAGAGGGAAAGTTGTCCACCTGAACCAGCAGCTGGGTGCTCTGCCTGAGGAAGCTCATGCTGACGGTGACAGTGACAATGCATAGTGCAGGGGACATCAGCACGAAGAGGCCTAGGGCTGCATGGGAACAGAGAGGAGCTGGAACTGGAGTCAGGGAGAAAGTGCGGACTTGTTCTTTTGTTTGGAGGAATAAAGAGGATTGCCTCGGAGGCTGGCCAGCTGTGTTAATTGGAAGGATAAACTGGACACTTTTTAGAGTACTCATCTGTGCACATTCGTAAATATGCACACATTCTTCCATTAATGTGAGTTTGCAATGAGGCACGTCTGCACATGCTTCTGTGTCCGCTGGAGTCTCGGCAGGAAGCAGATGACACTTTTAGGCGTGTAATATATACAAAGGTGTGGAAGGCTAAGGGAATGGACAGGGATGGTGCACCACCCTGGGACTGGCAGACCTGGGGAGCCGTTACTGTCCCTAAGCCTACAGGAGGAAGGGCAGAGATGTGCAGCAGAGCAACTCTGGCAGGAGCTGATGCCTTCACCTGAGGGAGGCAGACGACCTGAAGTGACCCTGGAAGAGTGACCCAGTGCCCGCTGTCCTCCCATTCGCTGATCTCTGATTAGTGATCCTCACTGATCAAACCTGGCAAAAGCCAGAGGGCAGAAAGCATGTGATACAATCCTCAGAGTAGAGGTGTGGAGACTGGATCTGGATGGGCAAATAAAAAGTGCACAGCACACATTTTCACACATTCCTTCAGCTGCTATTTTCTGGACTACCTGCAGTGTGCCGCCCTGGGTTTGAGACTAGGAAAATACAGTCAATGAATTGTCCTCAGCCTCTGCATAAAGACTCTGCCAAGACAACTCACAAGAGACTAGAAAGGAAGAAATGAACGTAAATATCCCTTGCACTGGGAGTAGAGAATTTCTGACCTTGTCTCTGGAGCCCAGCCCAAAATGAGAGATAATTTCCATGGGCAAAAAAGACAGTTAATAGTGCAGTATTTCAAATCACCATTCCAAGAGCACAGACCATAATTAACCATTCTCTAGGTTCAGGAGGGCAACATATGCTTCATTTTGCTTTAGTCAGCTGCTTGTTGTTGATAAGAACTAGGTTTTATTTACAAACAACAAATTCTGCTGTTCCTGCCAAGAACTGGACATCTTGACACCAAGGAACATAGCAAAGTCCAGCCAAAAGATGACTTGCAGGCAGTCTGATAAAATTCTATGCTTCTCCAAATCTGGCATTGTCTTAGGGAGAGCACGGCCAAAAATGCCAAATCGGTATTCCACCAACCAGTCCCAGATCTTTAAGTAACTGGAGTAAGAGCTATGTTGTCTGTCTCTAAAAAGGTAAGCATTAATCAGCAGGGAGCTTGTTCTAATTTAACAGTGTTCAGACTGTGAAAAATAGATATGTCTGAGCATCACAGAGACTGTGGGATAGAAAAATAAGGTGGGAGACAGGGCCAGCAAGTGTGGCCACACTGTGCCCACTCCAGGGGCCACCAACTGATGGTCTGCAGCACACATAGGCTCTCTGGGATTGTGCAATGTGGTAGCCCTGACAGCATTCACTCTATGCTAAATTTAACATAAGACATGATCTGGGTTCCTGAAGGTTACAATCCTGGATCCAGCAACTACAATGAGCTTTAAAACATTCCCCTTCTGGCTGGGCACATTGGCTCATGCCTGTAATCCTAGTACTCTGGGGAGGCTGAGGTGGGTGGATTACCTGGCCCAGGAGTTTGAAGCCAGCCTGAGCAAGAACAAGACCTCTGTCTCTATTAAAAACAGATAATACTAGCCAGGCATTGTGGTGGATGCCTGTAGTCCCAGCTACCAGTGAGGTTGAGGTAAAAGGATTACTTGAGCCCAGGAGTTTGAGGTTGCAGGATTGTCATGCCTTGGCACTTTACCCAGGACAACAGAGCGAGACTGTCTGAAAAAACAAACAAACAAACAAAAAAACAACAACTCCACTTCTTTTCTAGATGAAGAGGACATAAACATTGGAAGAAATAGATTCAGAGTCAGAACTCCATTCAAATGCTGCCTCAGTCACTTGGGAATTGAATGGGTTGGGCAATTCACAGAACCTTAGTTTCTTGATCAGTGAAATGGAGAGAATAAAACTACTTGGTGGGATGAAAGATCATGCATCAACCCTGCAGACATACGCATTCAAAAGGTAAGAGCTGGCTTGGTGCCTGTAGCACAGTGGGTCCGGCACCAGCCACATATACTGAGGCTGGCGGGTTCAAACCTACCCCAGGCCAGCTAAACAACAATGATTACAACCTCAACGAGAACAAAAAATAGCCAGGCATTGTGGCAGGCGCCTGTAGTCCCAGCCTTTTGGGAGGCTGAGGCAAGAGAATCGCTTAAACCCAGGAATTTGAGGTTGCTGCGATCTGTGATGCCACGGCACTCTACCCAGGGCTACACAGTGAAACTGTGTCTCAAAAAAAAAAAAAAAAAAAAAAAGGTAAGAGCTGTATATAAGACGGCATTTGGAATGTACAACAATGATGATAACAGCCAGTTATCTACTGAATTTTAATACGTGCTGGCCATTGAGCGAAGGGGTTTGTTTGCTTTAACTAATGTCATTATTTCAGCACCCTTTCAAAGTAGTGTCCTCCTGTCACAGACGAGTAAATGGGCATAGAGAGATTAAGAGACTCATCTGAGGTAGCAGAGCTGAGATTCAAACTCCACCACTGTGGCTTGCAAAGCCAAACGCTTACCAGCTACCGTTAGTTTAGAATTTTTAGAAGAGGTGCATTTTTACAGCATGAATAGTTAATCCAGAAAACTTCATCTGTGAAGGCTGCATGAAGGAGGGATTTTAAAATGAGGACCAGCCGAGGAGGCTGATCTAGTCTCTGAAAGAGCCTTCTGGGAGGATGCTGGGCTGCTGTCCAGCAAGAAAAACAAAATCCCCTACCCCAACCCCTACCTCCTGCCAGGGTACCTTCTGTCCTCTTACCCACTGTCCATTTCACTCAGGCGCTCGCAGAAGGCGAGATAGCTGGTCTCTCTTTCTCTCTGTATCTCCCCTGCCTGCAAGCCCAATGGGCCTCCATCCCTAACCCCCCAGCCATCTGTCCTCATGACCAACTGCCCAAGTTTCTGCAGACTCCTGCAGTAACAGTTCCAGACATTCATTTCTTTCTTTCTTTTTTTTTTTTTTTTTCTTTTCAGTTTTTGGCCGGGCTGGGTTTGAACTCGCCACCTCTAGCATATGGGGCCAGCACCCTACACCGTCGAGACACAGGTGCCGCCCTAGACATTCATTTCACAAACAGGAATGGAGCACCCTGCTCTGAGAACAATGGATGTGTAGAGACAATTGTTTTCTTTTTTTTTTTTTTTTTTAATTTTTACATAGCTGTTTACAATAGTGCAATGAAGGGGTACAATGTGCTGGTTTCACATACAAAATGAAATATTCTCATCAAACTGTTCAACGTAGCCTTCATGGTATTTTCTTAGTTATTGTGTGTAGACATTTGTATTCTGCCTTTAGTAAGTTTTGCCTGTACCCATTCTAAGATGCACAGTAGGTGTGGCCCCACCCATTACCCTCCCTCCACCTTAACCTCCCCCTCCCTTCCCCTTCCTTGGCCCTTGGCCCTTTCCCCATAGTCTTGTGCTATAGTTGGGTTATAGCCTTCATGCGAAAGCTGTAATTTAGTTTCATAGTAGGACTAGTACATTGGATACTTTTTCTTCCATTCCTGAGATACTTTGCTAAGAAGAATATGTTCCAGCTCCATCCATGTAAACATGAAAGAGGTAAAGTCTCCATCTTTCTTTAAGGCTACATAATATTCCATGATATACATGTACCACAGTTTGCTAGTCCATCTGTGGGTCGATGGGCACTTGGGCTTCTTCCATGACTTAGCAATTATGAATTGGGCTGCAATAAACAAACATTCTGGTAGAGATGTCTTTGTTATATTGTGATTTTTGGTCTTCTGGGTATAAACCTAGTAAAGGAATTATAGGATCGAATGGCAGGTCTATTTTTAGGTCTCTAAGTATTCTCCAAACATCCTTCCAGAATGAACGTATTAGTGTGCATTCCCACCAGCAGTGTAGAAGTGCATCCACATCCACGCCAACATCTTTGGTTTGGGGATTTTGTTATGTGGGCTACTCTTACTGGGCTTAGGTGATATCTCAAAGTAGTTTTAATTTGCATTTCTCTGATGATTAAGGATGATGAGCTTTTTTTCATGTGTTTGTAGATTGTGTGTCTGTCTTCTTTAGAGAAGTTTCTCTTCAAGTCCCTTGCCCACCCTGAAATGGGATCACATGTTCTTTTCTTGCTAATACGTTTGAGTCCTCTGTGGATTCTGATTATTAGACCTTTATTGGAGGTATAACCTGCAAATATTTTCTCCCATTCTGCGGGATGTCTGCTTGCTTTACTTACTATGTTCTTGGCTGTTCAGAAGCTTTTTAGTTTGATCAGGTCCCAGTAGTGTATTTTGGATACTGCTTCAATTGCCTGGGGAGTCCTCCTCATAAAATATTCACCCAGGCTGATTCCTTCAAGAGTTTTCCCTGCACTGTCTTCAAGTATTTTTATAGTTTCATGTCTTAAGTTTAAATCTTTTATCCAGTGAGAGTCTATCTTAGTTAATGGTGAAAGGTGTGGGTC
>CAUYPK010072878.1:0-16824 GCA_963574355.1 Loris lydekkerianus | reverse complement strand
CTGTCTTAGGTTGTCCCCGCTTTGGGAATCTTACCCGTCATTGGTGCTATGGAGGGCGGTGAAGAATAATAGTTAGATTCTTGGTTAATGAGCCAGTGATATTGGACCTTGACCTGATTTAACTGCCTCTAACCTTTTTTTTTTGGGCTATGTGTATTAACCCATGTAATCCCCGCAGATGGGGCTGCATAAGAGTATCTTCCCTAAGATACAGGGAAGTTTAATAACTTTGACTAAGAATTAGTACCAAACATAGATCATTATTTGAAAAAAATATAAACTGATGACTAGTGGTTTTAAATATTTATTAGACTGAGGTGTGTACATGCATTGAAATTGTAATACTCAATATGTACATATATATATATATATATACACTTAATATATACCAATTACCAATGAATTATAATACTCAATATATACCAATAAGAAAAGATGAATGCAAGTCACTTTTGAGTACTTCTCATGATTGCAGAAGTCAAAAATGACTTGAGTATTAGAAATTCAATACAGATTTTCCTTTCTTACAACTTGTGTATATTTTTGGCAACCTCTGTGTGTGTGTGTGTCTAATTTTGCTAATTAAAAGCTTGATGTTTAAAACAGTGACTCATCAGAGCCTGGTCTAAATCCCACTCACCAGATCAAAAGCAGGTTGCTGATTATTCTTATTAGCCATTAAATCACATTCTAATTTTTTTTTTTTTTTTATTAAATCATAGCTGTGTACATTAATATGATCATGGGGCATCATACACTAGTTTCACAGACCAGTTGACACATTTACATCACACTGGTTAACATAGCTTTCCTGGCAATATCCCAGTTATTGTGTTAAGACATTTACATTCCACATTTACTAAGTTTCACATATACCCTTGTAAGATACACCGCAAGTGTATTCTCACCAATCCACCTCCCTCCACCCACCTACCCTCTCCCTCCACCTACCTACCTCCTCCCTCCCTACCTTTCCCTCTCCCCCCTAGGTTGCAATTGGGTTATAACATTCATGTGAAAGCCCTATATTAGTTTCATAGTAGGGGTGAGTACATTGGATACTTTTTCTTCCATTCTTGAGATACTTTACTAAGAAGAATATGTTCCAGGACGTGAAAGATCTCTATAAAGAGAACTATGAAACTCTAAGAAAAGACATACCTGAAAATGTTAACAAATGGAAAATCATACCATGCTCATGGCTGGGAAGAATCAACATTGTTAAAATGTCCATACTACCCAAAGAAATATATAATTTCAACACAATCCCTATTAAAGCTCCATTGTCATACTTTAAAGAACTTGAAAAAACAGTACTTCATTTTATATGGAATTAGAAAAAAACCCGAATAGCCAAGACATCACTCAAAAATAAAAACAAAGCAGAAGGAATCACGCTACCAGACCTCAGACTATACTACAAATTGATAGTGATCAAAACAGCATGGTATTGGCATAAATCACATTCTATAATAATTAAACCATGGTCACAAAGCCATACAAGTAAGACAGGATCCTGGTGGCAGAGACCTATGATAAAATATCTGCTGGGGACAGTGCCTGTGGCTCTGTGGGTAGGATGCCGGCTCCATATACGGAGGGTGGCAGGTTCAAACCCGGCCCCGGACAAACTGCAACAACAAAAAGTAGCTGAACGTTGTGGCAGGCACCTGTAGTCTCAGCTACTTGGAGGCTGAGGTAAGAGAATCGCATAAGCCCAAGTGTTTGAGGTTGCTGTGAGCTGTGATGCCTCAGCACTCCACCAAGGGTGACAAAATGAGACTGTCTCTAGGAAAAAAAAAAAAAAAATCTATATACCGTACAGACTCAAGTATAAGTAGAGTTTTTTCAGCACAAAATTTATGCCGAGTTCAGGTTTTTCGGCACAAATTTTGTGCCGAAAAAACTTGGCTTATACTCGAGTATATATGGTGTATATACTCCCCCTACACACACACACACACACACACACACACACATATATACCCCATATATATATATATATATATATCTGCTGGGAACACAGATGCCACCAGAAGTAAAAGTGATATTAGGTGTGTTACAGTTATGAACACAGGTGCTTGTTCCTGGTCTTCTCTTACATTAGGATTTTCAAAGTTTTCCAGACATTGCACCACAGAAAGTCCCATTCATAATAACTTTTGAATTAGCCAATGTTTTCTGGAATTGACAGCAGTCCACAAGATGGCCATGATGAATAGAAAGGGTTAATCTTGGGTAATATCCCCCAAAAGGAAACCTTGGCTAGCAAAATAAAGTTTCCTGATACACCTGTGTTTTATTTAATAAAATACATGTTACCTTGTCACTTAATTAAAACTAAAATAATTAAATTTTAATTTAGTTCCATGTATACAATGTAAAATAAAATTCACAAGTATTCAAAATCCTTAACATTTTTCATTGACAGTGAATTTTAAAGAGATATTTAGCTTATTTTAATTTAATGCTATACAAATTTTATAAGTTTGAAGATTTATTGCACTGTAAATGCTAACATAAACAAACATGAGTTTTATAAATTATCCCCCTTCTTAAACAGGCGAGTCGCAGAGGCCAAAACCCTTTAGACCTGTGATTTGCCTAAATGTTACATGTTAAATGTGGAAATTTGATTGCTTTTGAGTTTCATTTATCACATAAGTGCAAGAGATAACTTTGGGTAAGATAAATGGTTATAACGAGATTGTCTGCTCCTAAACTTCTCCTTACAGTCAATGTAATTTTTCATAAACGTTCTTTGTGATTTTATGGCTTAACTAATGCTCATTAATCCTTCATGCAAATCTTTAATGAAGGTAATTTATTTGTCACATTGCCATGCACCATATAGAAATAGTGGATATTGTCTATTTATCAAAAGACATTGAAATGGTTTATTTTCTGCTCTAAAGGTTTGTCCCTATGGCTCACCTGCTTCAAAAAAAGTTCTATTTATAAGACACATATTTATCTCTGTTGATATGTAATCGCTGTAATAAATCTTTAAGTTACTATTCATTCACATTCACATAGCATGAAACTTTTGGCCAGAATTTTTAGTTGAGTTCTTTGGAAAAATTAGAAAAGCTAGTATGAGTTATGTTAATAATATAAATACTGAAAGAACAATTTAGAATTTATTTTCTTTCATGTTCTATAGGAGGCTTTCCCTATAAAATCATATGGTTTTTAAATTTTGTAAGCATGTTTATACCTTAGTCATGAGGTAATTAATCTCATCAAATTATCATTAAAATATGTTTGCAACTAGACATTGCAATCATGTCTGGTATTGAATAATGGGGGGGCAATTTAAAAACACATAAAAAAGGAAATATATACATATGTAAATGAAACATTTAAAATAAGAATGGTCATTGTGTTGACCTTAATATTCATGTTTTATCAGAAATGTGTTGGCTCAGTGCCTGTAACACAGTGGTTACAGCGCCAGTCACATGCATCAAGTTTGGTGGTTCGAATCTGGCTCGGGCCAGGTAAACAACAATGACAACTACAACAACAACAAAAAAAGATGGCCAGGCGTTGTGGTGGGTGCCTGTAGTCCTAGCTACTGAGGAGGCTGAGGCAAGAGAATCACTTGAGCCTTAGAGTTTGAGGTTGCTGTGAGTGGTGACGTCATAGCATTCTACCGAGGGTGACAAAGTGAGACTATGTCTCTCAAAAAAAAAAAAAAAAAAAAGAAATGTGTCATACAAATACTCTGGAAATAACAATTTTAAATAGAGTAATAATTAGTTAATTCTTCCTGAGTCAAGTGTTTATTTCCCCATTCTTTTCCTTTCCCTTTTTGTTTATTTCCAGACTTCAGGTTTATGAACCGGTTTTCCCTCATACTGCCTTAGTCTTTAGCACTTTTTCTAATTCCGGGATACAGGAAGGGTTGACTCTTTAAATTCCAACCATTTTCAGATTTCTTTGTTGAATATCGATCACTCAGATGTGCTCTGTGTATTCTCCACAAGTCTGGGCCAGGTGATGTGTTTCCCCCCAGAGCCTCTGTCCATGGTTTGTTGATTAATTAATATTCTGGTGAGTGACTGAGGGATAGTTCCCCAAATCTTAAGACTACTAGAAACTATAATAGCTGAAATAAAAATACTATAATTTTCTTGAAACTCAGAAGGGTTATACTATATTATAGGTTTAGAAATAGGGAAAGTGCATGTCTGTAGGGCGACTGCAAATTTCAAGAATACAAAATAAATTTTCTCAGAAACCACTGATTGAGATGACTGTTAAAGATGAAAATGAGAGATTCTCACTGGTGGGGATCGCTGGAAGAAACTGTGACTGCATAGTTTAGTAAATTACTAAAACAGAAACAAAGGAAATAGTTTTTCCTTCATGCAAATCCTTTGGATGGATTTGCAAGGAAAAACAGAATTACTAAAACGGAAACAAGGAAAAGCTACATGGCGTCAGAGAATGGGCAGAGCAGGAAGACAGTTTTCTTTATGTTTAATGCTTGTACTTATCCCTTATTTGTAGTAGAAGAAAAAGCTTATACTGTGGTGTCAGCAACACAATTCATATTGGGAAGAGGGACCTGAAATGTGTGTTAAGTAGCCAGCTTCCTGTTCCAGCTGGGACCTCTGTGCGAGAGCTAACACCTGCGAGGCTCAGCCCTGTGAGTGTACGTAAGGTCACGAGGCCACACAGAAAAAAATGTGGGCTTGGTACCAACACAAACACGTCTTTGAATCTTTGTACCTTCATCTTGCTGCAGTGCAGTCTTCAGCTAATTATATGATTTTTTTCAGTTCTATTTCTTCATCTTTAAAATGATCATAACAATACCTACGTGATAGGATTTTGCAGAAAATTTCAGAAAAGTGTTAGTGTAGTTTCAGGAATATGGTAAGTATTCAAAAATGGTCATTATTATATAAAATGCTAGCATATACATGTGTATATATATATGCATGTATGCACGTAGTTTTTTTTTTTTTTTTTTTTTTCTTTTGCCATTTTTGTTTTTACCCTTTATGAAGAATCAACCTAGTAGTCATTCCAAAAAACCTCATAAAACATAGCCCCTTACTTAAAAATACATTTATGCATAAAAGAGGCTTTTGGCTTTGCAGGCTGGTAACATATCCATGCTCTATTCCTACTCTAGCTTACCTTGCAAAAACATATAGATTATGCAGAATTAAAAAGTCTGTGAATTTTATAGTATATACTGTTCTGCAATAGTGCCGTTTCACATCAAACAGGCGTTTAAGAGGAGTTGTTGTCTTTATGCATACTACTTGCTTACCAGTAGACTTTAACCGGCCCCCTGGTATGTGACTTACCTCTTAGAATTATTCTACTCTGCTCTTAAGCCTCTCAATGTTCTTGCCCACCCTCCACAACCATCAGTGCTTCCCCTTGCATAGGGTGAGTCTGAGATCTGCACAGCTGCTGTCCTGTTAGATCCTTGGAATGGAATGACTGCCCACTCTCCTCTGTCCAGTCACGTGTTTAGACACAAACCAACTTTAGGTACCATCTTCTCAAAGAAGGCTTTAGGAGTTGTTTTAATTTATAATTAATCCTTCTTATCTGATCTGTGGACATATCATTAAGTGTGTCATGAATGCTTAGAACATTGCAAATGTTTGCCAGTTTTCTTCAAATATTTATATTTTGATATTAACATTAGTATTATTAACAATTTCTTATTAATATTCCCCCCTTTCATTCTCAGAAATGTTCCAGTTTGGATATTAAGTAATTAATGGTCTGCCTGCTCCTCATCTGCCACCCGCGCAACATATCTGGGCTGTTGAATTAACACTGTGCTCTCTCACTGTTCTCTCTTCCGCGTGGCTACGTCATCGTCCCCACCAGAAATACAGCAGGGGCGTTGTCATTATACTTACGATACAAATGGGGCACTGCCCATAATAGTTTGAAAAAACAAACAAAAAAACCCAGCAGAAATTCAAATTTGAAAATCAATGACATTAAAGCATTTTTTAAAAAGATTGATAAAATTGATAGTTCTATAAAATACAATTATTTAAATCAATTAATTTTTAGAAACTTTAAAAAGAATGTCATTTTGCCACTAAAGATAGTTGGAACATCTTGAGTTATTCTGAAGTATCCCTGGCTATCATTGCTGTAGTTGTGTAGAATAGCTTCCAGTTCACTAGCATGTCTGGTATGTAGTCTACACCCCAGTGTTTGGTTGTTTCATCATTAGTACAGTTGATGTCTTCTTATGCTATGTCCTCCCTTTGTAATAGACTAGAGTTTTATAAATTCGATATGGTGTCAGATGATTTTGCCACTGACCGTTTCTTCATCTTAGCATTCCATCTTCTTCAATGTTTTATGCTTTTAATACATGCCAGTCACACTGACGTTCTTGCTGTTAGGCTTCAATGTAACACATGTGAATTAATTTCTACCTTAGCCTTCCTAGATATTTGCACGAGTCACTACTGAACTTCTCGTAGGTTTTTATTTTATTTATTTATTTTTTTTGAGACTCTGTCTCACTTTGTCGACGTTGGTAGGGTAGTCTTGACTTCACAGCTCACAGCAACCTCAAACTCTTGGGCTTAAGCCATTTTCTTGCCTCAGCCCCCCAAGTAGCTGGGACTATACAAACCTGCCACAATGCCCGGCTGTTGTAGTTGTCATTGTTGTTTAGCAGGCCAGGGCCAGGTTCAAACTGGCAGCTCCTGTGTATGTGGCTGGCACCCTAACCGCTGAATTACTGGCACCGAGCCTTCTCATGTGGCTTTGCTCAAATGACTCCTCTGGAAAGTCTTTTCTTATTAGCTCCCTAAACCAGCCCTACCCATAGTCTTTATGTATGTGTATGTATTTGGATGTCTATATAATACCTCTACCTGACGGTCTCCTGAACCACAGAGAAAGTTTTCTTATAGCAGAAGCCTTATTTTATTTATGTGTGTATGTATGTATGTATTTAATTGTTTGGGATTCATTGAGGGTACAAAGAACTAGGCTACCCTGACTGCATCTGTTAGGTAAAGTCCCTCTTATAATTGTGCCCCACCCCCAAGACGTGCGCCACACACAGAAGCCTTATTGATTTGTGTCTATTCTGTTCACTGCCACACCCCTCAGTATTATGAAAGTGAGCAAATAATACATAATCACCGAGTGAGTAGAGGCAAAATGTGGGTATCATAAATCTTTTGGAAATTAGGATACTGGCTACAACTTTCCTCTTTTAAAGGTATAATAAAATAATTACCATGATTTATCTGGAAACCATTGGATTTTTTTTTTTTTTTTAGTAATCCTATCAGTGCAGGTATCGTATTATATATGTAGACGTGCTGTGATAAGGACAAGGAACGTGAACCAAGGTCAGTATTCCAGCCGATTGGCTGAGTCGTATAGTTCCCATTAGATTGGCATAAAGTAAATGACATTTATAGAAGTAGCAATGAGATTATTAGTTGCTTAAACATATGTTGGAAGTGGAAGCGAAAATTAAGGAAGCATGAGGATTTTAAATAATAAACTAAAAGATCCTAAAAGCAAAATCTAGTTTTTCTTTCTTTTTCTTTTTTTTTTTTTTTGCAGTTTTTGGTCTGGGCTGGGTTTGAACCCGCCACCTCCGGCATATGGGGCCAGCACCCTACTCTGTTGAGCCACCCCTTTCTTTTTCTTTTTTCTCGCTTCTTTCAGCTGATTTAGTTTGTGGTGAATGTTTGTGAATACACACAATGCCATTCTTGTTTTATCTTTGGTTCTTTTGCTATTGGACCATCATTTTAGGATCTGTCTCCTCATACAGTTTTGTATTATTCCTTTTAACTCAGTCTAAGATTTTACTTTAGTTATAAAGCAATGCCCTCCAAATGAATGCTTTACTCTATTTAGAAAGCATACACTTTCCAGTGGTAGATCTTTGCTATAAAATGGTAAGACCACAGCACTGATTTTAACTCTAATAAAGTCTTCAGCTAGGATTGGCACAATTTTAAACCCAGCATGATAGTTATGCTTCACAGGCAGACGAGCCTTACCTCATACAACGATATTTCCATCAACAACTGCATCAGGGGGAAAGATGGAAATGATATGCAGATGACCAAGGAGATACTAATAATGTTGATGCTGTTATAATACTATACATAAATGAACACTTTATGATTAAATTGTGTAGTCAAATCTTTATGAGAAGACTAGGGTGCTAGCCTCTACGGGAACATTTAAATTTTAATAATAACTGTGAAATACCATCCTCTATGCTCGCCATTGAAGACATTCTTTTCTAATTTTACTTTTGTCAAATTAGTTTGTTAGTTTATTTATTTTTGAGACTCAGAACTCCACAATAAAACTAATATTTAGAGGCTCTGAAGTACAAATTGCATCAATGTGATATTGACATAAAATATCATGTAAATGTAGTAAAAATCCTATGATTTAGATTAGGTTTTTGCAATCCCAACATTTTTGACATTTAGGGCAAGTTAATCCTTTGGTGTGAGAGGCTGTGCTGTGGATTGTGGGGTGTGGATTAATACCTGTGGCCTCCATCCACTAGATACCAGTAATAGTCTCCCCTCCTTCCCTTGCCAAATGTCTTCTGGAAGCTAAAGGGGCGGGAATCATCCCTTGTTGAGAACCACTGATTTAGACTCATACAGAGGTAAAATATAGTTACCAAACATTTGAGTTGGTAAGAACATAGATAAATAGATAAAAGCTAGCTGCTTTAATTTTAGTTTCCATTTTATTTTTAAGGGCAAGATACTATAGCCCCTTCAGGATTTTAATTCTACAACATGCTCATGTAGTTATTTTCCTTTGTTGTTGTTGTTGTTGTTGTTTGTTTTTGTTTTGGTCGGGGCCAATTTCGAACCTGCCACCCTCGGTATATGGGACTGGCGCCCTACTCCCTAAGCCACAGGCGCTGCCCACAACATGCCCATGTAAAGTGACCACTCAGCATGGCTTCCTGAATTAAATTCATCATGCTCATCATACAGAACCATAGAACACACTGTTTACCTTTGATTTAAAGGATCCAAATAATCTTATTGCTGTGTTTTGATAATGTTTCAGGCCATAATCTTCCTATTAATTGTCAAAATAATTGAAAAAATGTCACAGACTTGGTTGAGTATGCTATAACTATGTTGATATAATGACACAGCATGGATGTTAAAAGGTTGTCATTTTTCCCTTTTTCATATGAAGGTTTGTAGGATGCAGAAAAAGAGTTCAGTTGCAAGAGCTTTCCTGTTGTTTGATTCAGTAGAAATAATTTACCTGGTAAACATATAGATTGCAAATAATGTAGTGAAATCTGAAACAATGCATTTTTTTTTTTTACTCAATCAGTTTAAGGTTATGGTTTTTTCATATTTTCAAAATTATTAATTCTTTATTTTTAGAACTTGTTTGATTGTTTTAAAAATGTACGCCATATAAGTTAATTCAAGATAATGAAAACAAAATGCAAATTTGTTGGAAACATAATAAAGTAAGAGGGCACAATTTGCATGAATGTTTAAGAGTCTTGGATCTCAGCTAAACATGATAGAAATCAATTTCTTCAATTGTTAAAGAAATTTCAGATTGTCAACTCACTGGCATAGGGTATTTTATTAGCGTGCACGAGAGGCCATATTTTTACATTTTTAAGAATGTAGACCATAGAAACACCAGATGCTTGGTAAATCAGTTCAATGAAGGGTAGCCCATCAACACTGGGGAAACCTATACAAGTCTCAGTGTCGACCAAGAGTAATGAATTACGATAACTCACAGTTCAGAGTGAGTCAAACCACATAAATGCTAATTCAGACACAAGCTAGACAATTACATTCTTTCAGGTAGTTTTCCAGTTTTTGATTTTTCAAGCCCTGCCACTTACTCTCCTGTAATCTTGGCTAAGTTACTAAATGTTGCTCAGTCTTTATTGTCCTGTTTTGGAAATAGAGATATGTTTTCCTTCGTGTTATTTTCCTGTTAAATAGCGAAGACTTACAGTTTGTAGCTCAATGCTTGGTGTCTGGCAAGCATTCACTAAAAGGAATTATGTTATTGGTTTAGAATATCTTTTAGGTAAAGGAGATTTTTGAGACAAAACTAATCTGTATGTGAGGACAGAAATTTCAAGATACCTTAATCTAATGCCTCGAATTAATGGGCATTTAATTAATAACCTATTTGTCCCTATTTGACTTGGTTTAAAACAATTCAGGGCTAGTACTTGCTTCTTGCACTTCCTATTATGTACCACGATTCTCTGAGCAGATCTAAGATCTGATTACTCCAAAAAAATGAAATTTTCTCTTACATATCACAAAGTAACTGTTTTACTACTTGTAACTATTACTTGAAATAAGATGGCTGGTTATTTTCATTGTATAGGATTAAAACTCAGGAACAAAATAATTAAGTAGTTTTTCTTTCTTTCTTGAACAAGTTATGGATATAGTTGAACTGGAATTCTAGGAAGCAATTTAAGTCCTGAAACTCCCCTGACATAGGAAATAAGCCATTTGTCTTATGTGACTACTGATTTAGAAACTATATAATGTTATCAGAGATCACACCCCTGACTTCATCAAATCTTTCCAAATGAAAATTCTTTGTTGATTTTGTTGGTTAGAAACCATTATTCTTAGAAAAAATAGCCGACAGTTGTTTTAAGAGCTTTAGAGTCGGTTTGCATGAAACAAATACTACCCAAATCCCATAAAGCAGGACTTTATGTCTTTAGTTATAGGTTTGGAAAGTTTTCATTTTTTTTTTATTGAACACAAGGATAAAATGCAAAGTTGTGTATTTTATATGCACGACAGTCTAGACCTATATAGTTTGCTGCTACGTCATCCAATGTCTAGATTAAGGCACTTTTTTAGTTAAACTCCACGATGAAGCAAAGTACCATTTAGGACCCTCAGTTTTCCACTGGGGAAACAGCTGGTATTACTGAACTTTCCCTTCTCCCTGACCTGTTTCTCAAGCATCAGGCTGCAGCTGTATATAGCTCAGAAAGAGCTCGTGTCCTAAGGGAAAAGCAAAGTTCTCAAGTACATTAAAAAATAGCCCATAGTGTTTCCTTGTCTTTTCCCCTCTGTCTTTCTCTTACGGCCAATAGGGAGCCACTGAAATGGCACCCGGAGTGATCCTTGTTGACATAACCTGGACCACAGTGTGAGAACACCCATCCCTGAAGCACAGTCCGGGAGCTGCTGCTGTTCTTCCTGCCCCCGGACTGTGCTAATTGAGTGAGCTCAGCCACTTTTCTCTCACCAGACTTTCATTCTCCCTGAGGGGAAGAAGAGTTCCAGTGAATGATCCACCATGTCTAAGGACACTCATTTTCGATGCTTGTTACCTTAATGCCTCTTTGCCATACATAAGAATAGCATAAGCGGAATTTATATTGCTGTCGGCAGGACTGGCTTTGCAGAGGGATCTGGGGACTGCAGATCTTAGCAGCATCCTCTTCCCTTCATGGGAGTCTCTAATGAGAGTCACACTGCTTATTGTATTTTATGGGTCTAGAGCAATTCTACTTAACATGTTAAAAGAAGCACTATTTGAAAAGGCTGTCTTAAAATACATTGATTTAGAAAGATCATAGAACTAGCTAAAAAAAATTCTCTTTTCCCCTTTCCCCTCAATGTTTTCCTCTGCAAAATACAATTATATGAAGATTTATCTTACTTCATACACTGAGTGTTGTGCCTCTCCTCTGTTAAGAATTCTACAAACATTGTTTGATTTTGTTTGCGTGCTTAATGACAAAAATAGGTTTCTATAACATAACCCTGCTTTGCCTGTGCCCAATATTTAAGGAGAGACCTACATTTAAGACAGTGGGCTTCCATTCCAGGCAGGAATGTTCTGTTTATTTGTATTATGAGACAACAGTGACAGTATTGCTAGAGATTTTACTGTCTTAGCCACATCTGGCTGCTTGATCCTCCAGGGCTATTATCGTCCACATGCCCTGACCCTCTCTGGGACGACAGCCATTGAGCGAGCTGGAGACAGACAAGTCTGTGATATTTGACATTGTTTGGACTTTTTAATAAGGTTCACATATAACCCTTTTCACTTTAGGGGAGAATGTGAGTTTCTTCTCATCTAGTTCAAAAATGCTACTTGCAGCTAAGCACTGAATAGCAGGCAGTATCCTTTTAAAGAAAGGAAAAGAAAAAGCTAAGGCCATTTGTGGATTAATTGGGAAATGTTCACTTAGTTGCCTGTTACATGCTGGAAAAGAAGAAAACTGTATACAGTCTTAGAACTTGACTAAAGGGAGACATCTGAAAGAAATGCAACTGGCCAATTGCTCAGACAACGTGCTTATTGTACTTTAAGCGAATCAGCCAGTGGGTAGGTGGATGTTTACATCTGCACTCCCTGTTTTTATTATCTTTTGGTAAGGATTTTTTTTTTTTAACTCTGCAAATGTCTTGAGCAGTAGGCAAAAATAATGACTGCATCTTGTAAACAATGAAGAGAGACAAGAGCTGTGAAGTTGGAGCCCTTCTAGTTTGCAAAGTATTTTACATGAAACGGATTTGATGGAAGGGATAGGATTCCTGGTTGCCAGTGGACAGACAAAATAAAACTAGAGAAAGGGAGTTAACATGTGTTAAGACAAAGGCAGTGAATGCCCTCTCCAAAACACAAAGAGCCTGGATCCCAGCGAGACAGGATGAAAGAGGGGCTGGAGAACACACTTGTTCTCTCTGCTCTAACACAATCTTTTCTTTACAAATCTAACTAGTTTTCCAGCAAGTTAAAGTTCATAGGTTTGGTAAAGATTAGTACTAAGTAGAGCCCAAGTGGGCTGAAAAGAGAGAGTGCGTAAATGACTAGATGAGGCTAAGTTACATTTTGCACTTTTTTTGAAGGGCATTTTGACAATGCTTATCAACAAACTTAATACTGATTATTTCACTAGGAAATTTCACTTCTAGGAATCTAGTAGCAAGGAATAATTACAAATACATAATTTTGAGTATATACAGATATTTATTAATCATTGCAAACCTACTCCTAGAAATAAATCTTTAAAAAACCCCACATATTTCCAACATCAGAGTACAACATCAGGTTAAATAAATTATCTTTCTGGAATACTATGCAGCCATTTAAAAGTTAGAAATGAAATAATTTTTGACATGAAGTAATGCTTCTAACATATTATTTAATTTTTTTTCAAAAATAGGCACTTCTAATGTCCTAACACATGTATTATATGGAATGTATTAACTTCTATTCATTTAAAATATTATTAGCTATATACTCTCCTTAGGAAAAACAAGAAAACAGCCACTCAGACCATTTTCTCAATGGCTTAATTTTCTTGAGGAACCCTATTTGAGAAAGGCAAGCTTCAGTAGACTACTTCCTGGTCAGATTTTTATAGGATCTGAATAGGCTGTTATTTATTAATCTTCTTTCTGCATCTTTTAAAATAAAGATATTAATATAGATGTAAATACACACATATGGATGTATGGGAAGATAAATATTGATTAGAGATGCATTTCACCTTTTACCTAGGTATTGGTACTTTTCTACTGTAAACATTTGTAGTTTTTCAGGAGTATATATATCAAAATAACCATAGTTTGCTTTGCAGTTTTCATCATAAATTATTTTCATTTCTGTTTGAGCCATTGTCCATATAAAATTATTATTTCTTTCACTTCCTTGAAAAGAATGACGGCAGTGGGGTCAGTAGTAAGAATAATTTAGATAATGTTTATATGGAGCAAGTATGATCATCATATCCTTATTGCTTATATCATGTGTACATAGTTATCTAATATAAATCGAGATTTCTACCTATTAAAAAAATGGTTATTTAAACTCCAAGATATGCCTATTAATATATTTAACCAATTAAAATTTCTAATGATTCTGTCTAGATATTGCAAAGATATAACTAAACTCTCTCTTTTTAAGAAAATGATTCTTCAAATTAGAGAAAAGTAAGGAAAAGAAAAGTAACCATTTTTGTTTGTACTGTCATTTCAAAGGCATAGGTATTAGTTATCCTCTGTTTTTTTAATGGAATTCAAAAGAATCTTAACTATGAAAGGAAGAAAATACATGTGCTATAAAGTCATTACGTTTACAGAGAAGAAAAATTAATATGTCATTCCAAAAGGCAGCAAACAATACATCCTGTCATTAAAATTATGTGCAAATTTTCAAGCATAGAGTGATAGCAACATTAAGAGTAGTGACAAGATTTTCCTATGGCTTCACGAATATAAATGCTGGAATTAAGTTACATGCAAGAAGAAAATGAAGTATATATTACAAAAATTAAAAAAAACAAACAAACACAAAGACATAAACTTCTTTACCCAGAGATTTACATTCCAACGCTCATAGTAGCTTGATTTATAATAGCCTGAATTTGAAATCAGTCTAAATGTCTATCAACAGATGAATGGATAAATCAACAGTGGTACACTGAGACAATAGAATACTATTTGGCAATTAAAAAAAAAAAAAAAAACCTAAAAACCTAACTAATTAACTGACTCAGCAATATGCATGAATCTCAAAAACAGTATGTCACGTGAAAGAAGCCAGATTCAAGAGATGACAAATTATTTAATTCCTTTAAGTAAAATTTTTGGAGTAAACAAAATTTGGGGGCAGAAATGAGATCAATGAATGCCAGGGGCAAGAGTTAGGGGAGGAAATTGGCTGAAAATGGGCATTGAGGAACTTCTTAAGGTGATGGGAATGTTCTATGTAATAATTATGGTATGGTTATATGACACTTTTTTTCTCAATGTTCTTTGAATCATACACTTCATATTGCTAAGGCTCATTATATCTTAATTATACCCCAAGAAAGCTAATTAAAATGATTTCTATTTAAAAAGTAAAATAAAGAGCAAAAAAGTATTAATGACTCAAACATTAATTTTTTAATTGAGAACATTAATTAAAATTCCTAAGTGAAGGTAACATTTTCTATTTTTTTATCCCTCTATAGTAAGATTTATATTACATGTCATTAAAAACTATATCACTGTATTTATTTCCTTGAAAAAAATAATTAAGAATGGGTGGTGCCTGTGGCTCAAAGGGGTAGGATGCTGGTCCCATATGCTGGAGGTGGTGGGTTCAAACCCAGCCCTGGCCCAAAACCACAAAAATAAATAAATAAATAAATATAATAAAGAATTATAATATGATATGAAAAATACAGACTGAATTATTTAAGTTGGGTTTCCTGGGCCTTATTAGATGATTTAAGAAGATCAATTAATAGTAATTATTGGCATCTAATGCATTCAAGACTGTATTAGCAGACATATAAAAGAGATAAGGATGCACTGACTGCTTTAGCAGCCCTCATCAAGTAGGAGAAATGAGCCCTCACCAATGGCAGCCATGCAGTGAAGGATGTCACCGCCACGAGATAGAGACAAGGGAAGGGTACTGGCTTGTAGGCAGTGAGGAATACTGATGAGGTGGCAGAAAAGGAGGGACTCTTGGCTATTTAGTTGGTCATGAGAAGATCAAATGAAGGCAATATCATCATCATAACCACTAAGTTATAGAGCATTTACTGGGTAGTAGGAACTGTGTAAAACACTTTGCATTTATTCTCATTAAATCTGTGCAGATGCCTTAGATAGATATAATATTGAAAATGAGGAAATGTGGTAAGAACATGCTATATTTTCTTCCCAAGGTCACATTGCTGGTAGGTGACAATGTTGAATCTTTCTGACTCCAGAGCCTAACAGTTCTTTACTTCTTATACTTATTCTATAGTTCTTTTCTATATTCTATAGTTCTTTTAAAATGTGTGCCTTATGATGAAATGATTTTTTTTTTCCCTTTTGGGTAGATGCCTAGGATTTCAGGATAAAATGGGATGTGTAATTGGAGTTCTTTGACTCAACCAAGATAAGACATCTCCCAGACACATCAAAGTTAATATGAAGGAAAAAATTCTGAAAGCTGCCAGATGAAAGAAAACCATTACCTACAAGGGGAAGAATATTAGAATAACTGCAGCTCTCTCTGCTGAAACCTTTCGAGCTAGAAGAGGATGGTCATCAACTTTTAATCTCCTAAACAAAATAACTTTCAACCCAGGATCCTATATGCAGCTAAACTGAGTTTCATTTATGATGAAGAAATTAAATACTTCAATGACATTCACATGTTGAGGAAATTTGCCATAACTAAACCAGCTCTCCAGGACATTCCGAGACCTATCCTCCATAAAGACCAGATAATCCTCCACCACAGAAGTAAACCCACCCAGAAAATTTTGTTCAAACTCCAATTTGCACGGTCGCAAAAAAATTAAAAATGTCCACCAGACTCTCGAAAGGCTTATCAATATTCTCAATTAATGTGAATGGTTTAAATTGTCCTCTAAAAGAGGCACAGGGTGGCTGACTGGATACAAAAACTCAAGCCAGATATCTGCTGCATCCAAGAATCACATTTACATTAAAAGACAAATATAGACTCAAGGTAAAGGGATGGTCATCTATATTTCAGGCAAATGGAATGCAGAAAAAAGCAGGCATTGCAATCCTGTTTGCAGACGTAATAGGCTTTAAACCAACCAAAACAATTAAGGATAAGGAAGGACACTTCAGATTTGCTAAAGGTAATACTAAATACAATGAGATCTCAATTATTAATATTTATGCACCGAACCACAACGCACCTCAATTTATAAGAGAAACTCTAACAGACATGAGCAACTCGATTTCCTCCACTTCCATAGTAGATGGAGATTTTAACACCCCTTTAGCAGTGCTGGATAGATCCTCCAAAAAGAAGCTAAGC
>CAUYPK010072876.1:0-20042 GCA_963574355.1 Loris lydekkerianus | reverse complement strand
CTTGCTTTACTCACTATGTTCTTGGCTGTGCAGAAGCTTTTTAGTTTGATCAGGTCCCAATAGTGTATTTTTGGTACTGCTTCAATTGCCTGGGGAGTCCTCCTCATAAAATATTCACCCAGGCCGATTCCTTCAAGAGTTCTCCCTGCATTTTCTTTTTATTTATCTTTTTCTTTCTTTTTTTGTTTTTCTCTCTTTCTTTCTTTCTTTTTTCTTGTTTTGAGACAGAGTCTTGTTCTGTCACCCTGGGTAGAGTGCCATGGTGTCATTGTAGGTCACAGCAACCGTGGGCTCAAGTGATCCTCTTGTCTCAGCCTCCAGAGTAACTGGGACTACAGGCACCCACCACAATACCTGGCTAGTTTTTTCATTTTTAGTAGAAACAGTGTCTCACTCTTGCTCAGGCTGCTCTCTAACTCCTGAGCTCAAGCAATCTACCCACTTCGGCCTCCCAGAGTGCTAGGATTACAAGCATGAGCTGCCACGCCAGACTAATGTCTGTATATTTTAAGTACAAGTAAATAGATGAGCAACCCCCAATCTTCCAGCAATTATACTAGTTCCCCCTTTATTTGCAGGGGATGCATTTCAAGACCCCCCAGTGGATGCTTGAAACTGTGGATAGTATGAAACCTTATATGTACTATGATTTTTCCTATATATACAAATCTATAATAAAGTTTAATTAATAAATTAGACATACTAACAGACAAATAGTAGTAATTAATAACAAAATAAAACAATTATAATGACGTTTGTATCACTACCCTTATGCTTCGGGCCTTTATTAAGTAAAATAAAAGTTACTTGAAAAACATTGAAATGCTTTCACAGTCCATTAGGTAATAAAGAGGGCTACTAAGTGACTAATGGGCAGCATCTATGGTGTGGACTGGGGACAAAGGTTGTCTCATTTCCTGGGCAAGACACAGTGCAAAATTTCATCATGATGGAACGAATGGTGGGCAATTTGAAACATAGAAATTATTAAGTTTGGGAATTTTTCTTTAAATATTTTTAACCACAGTTGACTGCAGGTAACTGAAACAGTGGAACGACAGCAGATAACAGATAATGGGGGGACTTCTGTACCTTCTTCGGTTGTTCTGACTGAGCCCTGAATGCCAAAGTTCCAGTTGGCCACCTCTTAACTCCATATTTTGATTGCTATGATTTATACTTCCATTCCCATTTCCAATGCCATTACCTCATTCCAAAACTTAATCATTTTCCAAGATTTCTTTCTGTTTCCTCACTCTCTTAGGACTGATCTTCATAATAGTTTTCCATCACCTAGAGAAAATTCTAAACCCCTTAGCTCTGGATAATTTGGATCTATGAAGATACTACTGCCTTGTATTTAAGTTTCTATAAAGAAACTCTCTGCCCTAGAAATTTCATGGTTTCATCATTCTTTAGAAAGTAATTCATTCTGTTTTCACCTTGATAATATTAGTTTTAAGTGGACCATTTTCCACTTAAATCTTTCTTCTTTCTCTTATAACCTTTCTCCATCACTCCACTATAGAGTGACTTCTTGTTGACTGAATTGTATCAACTATAGACCACTCTATTCGTTCACGTGTTTTAAAAGTAAGGCATCATGTTTTAATTATCATTATATTCACCCTGTCAGTAATTGGCATATACTAAGTTTTTAATTGAGAGCTGCTCATGGCATACATTGTCATCGGACCTAGAATAACTTCATTTTAGAAAACAAACTAAGAACATACTTTGCTTTAGAACACACAGTATGCAAACCAGACAATGTACCTACATTTATTTTTTGATATATTTTGTGATATAATTTATGTATGATAAAATTTACTCTTTTTGAGAATACAGTTTGACAAGATGTACTTTTATTAATGTAGACAGTTATATAGCAACAGGATCAAGACAGAACATTGCCATTCTTTTACCATCAACATCCCCTAGCAATTACTGGTTTTTATTTTGCTGAGAAGTATTCCATTGTATGGATAGTGTACAGTTTGTTTACCTGTTCATCAGTTGATAGACACTTGGGGTCTTTCTATTTCTTGGCTTTTCTGAACACAACTGTTACAGACATGCATGTATAGGTCTCTGTATGGACATGTGTTTTCATTAGACTTAGATAAATACCTAGCAATGTAATTGCTGAGTTACATAGTGTGTGTATGTTTAATTTTACAAGAAATAATTATACATGCAAATGTAAAAGGATATGACATTTTTTGTAAAATTTTTGGCAATTTCTGAGCATTCCAGTCACTCCACAGGCTTGCCAAAACTTTGCATTGTCAATCATTTCATTTTAAGCCATTTTAGTAAGGATAAAGTAGAATCTCAATCTAATTTAAATATTCATTTTTTTCTGGTAATGAAGATGTCAGCCTCTTCTCATGTGCTCATTTGTCCTTGCTATATTTTATTTAATGAAGCCTCCATTAACATCATTCTCCCATTCTTATTTGATTATTTATATTCCTATAATATAAAGCATGTACAATATATTGTTTTAAAGAATATATACATTGTAGAATGATTAAATCTTGCTAATTATCAAATGCATTACCACATACAGTTATCACTATTTTGATGAGAACACTGAGAATCCATTTTATAAGTACTTTTCAAGAATACAATATATCACACTGGTTAAAATAGCCTTCCTGGCATTTTCTTAGTTATTGTGTTAAGACATTTATATTCTATGTTTAGTAAGTTTCACATGTACCCTTGTAAGATTCACAACTATCATTTAATAATAAAGAATACAATATATCATCATTAATTATGGCCAACACACTGTACACTAACTAGATCTCTTAAACTTAATCCTTCTATATAACTGTATGTATATATCCTTTAACAAACATTTTCCAAATTTTTCCCACCCTCCACAATCACTCTCTCCTCTGTTAACCACCATTCTACTCTCTACTTCTAGATTATCAAATTTTTAGATTCCTTATGTGAAAAAGTTCACATGACATTAGTTTTTTTGTGCCTGGGTTGTTTGATGTAACACAATGTCCTCTAGGTTCCTCCATATTGTCATAAATAACAAGAGTTCTTTCTTTTTATGGCTGAGTAGTATTTCATCGTGTGTGTATGTGAACATACATACATATATATACATTTATATAAATACCACATTTTCCTTACCCATTCATCCATTGATGCTCACTTAGTTGATTCCACATTTTGGCCATTGTGAATAGTGCTGCAATAGAAATAAGAGTGTAGATATTTCTTTTGTAAAATGATTTTGTTTCCTTTAGATATTTAGTCAGTAGTGAGGTTTCTGGATAACATGAAAGTCCAACTTTTAATTTTTTGAGAAATCTCTGTACTGTTTTTCATAATAATGGTACACATTTATATTCCTACCAACAGTATACAGGGGTTTCCTCTTCTTCACATTCTCACTAACGCTTGGTATCTTTTGTCGTTTTGATTATAACCATTCTAGTAAGAGTGAGATAATAACTCTTTGTGGTTTTTATTTGCATTTCCTGATGACTAGTAATGGTTCAACTCCTTGTGGTTTTTATTTGCATTTCCCTGATGACTAGTGATGGTTCATCATTTTTTTCATGTATCTGTCATTTGTATCTTTTCTTATGAAAAATGTCTATTTACATTTTTTACTCATTTAAAAAAAGTTTTATTTGTTTTCTTGTTACTGAGCTGTTTAAGCTCCTTATATATTTTGGATATTAATCCCTTATTAAATTTACAGGATGCAAATATTTTCTTTCATTTAGTAGGTTGTCTCTTCTTACTGATTGAGTCTTTTGTGGTATAGAAGCTATTTAGTTTGTTGTAATACTATTTACCTACTTTTGCTTTCGTTGCTAGTGTTTTTCGTATAGACAATCAATGCTCAGATCAATGATGAAAACATTTGCCTTTCTGTTGTTTTCTAGTGTACATCAGTTTCAGGTTAACTACATTTAACAATGTTGAATCTTTTGATCAATTTATTTGGGTCGTATGTAATTTATCTCAGGGATGTTCCTTGGTTTCCCTTGTACTGATTTAGCAGACATTTTGTCAAATTCATCACTATATTTCATAGCTGTTGATGCTATTTTAAATAATACTTTAAAAAATTTTAATTTCCTTTTTTGTTGTTAGTATACTGAAATGCAATTCATTTTTATAATACTGTGTGTTCTTTGAGCTTTCTTAATTTAATTATTGGTCCTTCTAGCTTTTTTAAAGACTTCCTGAGAATTTTAATATAGACAATTAGGTTTATGTAAAGACAGGTTTACTATTTCCTTTTAAATCTGCGTGTTTTTATTTCTTTTTCTTGCCTGATTGCAATGGCTTTAACGTCTAGTACAATATTGACTAAAACAGTAAAAGTGAGTATCTTTGTCTTTTGCAATCTTAAGAGGAAAACACTGACCATCAAATATAATGTTACTTTTAGGCTTTTGTAAATGTCCTGTACATGTATCAGATGTTACATTGTATTCATACTTTTTGAAATGTTTTTATACTCTGTAAGAATATACACTTATTTCAGATATTTTTCGTATATCTATTGAAAGGGTAATGTAGCTTTTCAATTTTAGTTTGTTATGTAGAGAAACACATTGATTTTAAATATTGAATGATCTTATATTCCTGCAATAAACCCCATTTGGGTCATGACTTATTACTCTTTTTAAGCATTACTAGATTCAGCTTAGTAAAAGTTTTTCAGAAATTTTTACATTTGTGTTCTGATATTGGGCTCTGCTCTTTTTTTTTGTATGTTCATTTGTTTTTATTGTTATATTTTCATTTTGTTTTGCCATCAGGCTAATGCTGATTCAATAAAATGTGTTGGGTAGTTTTTCCTCCTTTTAAATTTTGTGAAAGGGTTTGTTTCTTCTCTAAGAAAGCCATTTTGGCTAAAGTTTTCATCATGGGAAAATTTTTCATAATGAATTCATTTCTTTCATAGGTATTAGACAATTTATGTTATCTACTTTTTCTAGAGTTAGATTTGTTAATGTGTTTAAAGAAATTTGTCTATTTTAAGTTGTTAAATTTATTGGCAGAAAGATAGTAATTAATTTTAGAATTTGAATTTGCCCTTTTTTTAAAATATGGTTTTCATTTCTCTTGTAAATTTCTTTTGTGTTCATTCATGTTGTCTGGTTATTCTAGATATTTGAAATATACTTGTCATAATTTTAATCATAAAAATTTAAAAATCCATTTCTTTTTTTTGTTTGTTTGTTTGTTTTTTGAGACAGAGTCTTACTTTGTCATCCTTGGTGGAGTGCCATGGCATTATAGTTCACAACAACTTCAAACTCTTAGGCTCAAGTGATCCTCTTGCCTCAGCCTCCCAAGTAGCTGGGCCTATTTTTAGAGACAGGGTCTCACTCTTACTTAGGCTGGGCTGGAACTCCTGAACTCAAGCAATCCACCCTCTTGGCCTCCCAGAGTGCTAAGATTACAGGTGTGAGCCACTGTACTTAGCCTAAAAATTCATTTCTAATAATTTCAAAATGGTAGACTATCTCTGCTTCTGGTTCTCTGCCTATTGTTTTATCTATTGGCTATGGGAGCTTTTTTTATTTTCTTGGTGTTTCTGTGTGTATTTTTATATGTTATTAAAGGCTAGATATTGTTTCTAAAATAACCACACACTCTGAGATAAATTTTATGTGTATTCAATACTGGGAATGCTTTTTCTTTTCCCAGGCTGTTCGTGTTATGGTTGAGTCAACCTAGCTAATGGTTGAATTGTATTTGGGTATTGTTGTTGCTACGGTTACCTTCCATGCTCCGTAGGTTTTTATTCCTTTAGTTGTGGACCGATATTTCTTAGCACTTACTTTGATGCTGAAGTTTCTAAGACATTTTTCTCAGCATTCCTGTTCTACTCTAAATTTTTGGTAGATCCTGTGGTCAGTTTCTTTCTATCTCTATCTCTGTCTCTGTCTGTCTCTATCTCTATCTCTGTCTCTATCTCTATCTCTCCCTCATTCTCTCTGCACTTTTGCCAGTTCCCTGGTGGCCAACTGTAGTTAATCATTACTCAGAAGAGCTGCTAATGGAGACAGAACATTTCCTTGGTTATTCAGCCTCTGTATTAGACAGGACTTACTTAATGTGCCTAAATCTCAAGAGTGAGGTATTTTAAAGTGTCATTGCCCTTTCCTCAATGGCAGGAGTTCCAATTTCCCTGATTTTAGGTTTAAAGTGGGGTGTCCAACCTGCGGCCCAGCATGACTATGAATGAGGCACAACAAAAAATCCTAAATTACTTAAAATTTTTGAATTTTCTTTTCATATTTTTGGTGGAATTCTGCTACCCGGGTCTGGAGCATGAACTTTGTAGACAACAATGTGGTGTCACAATGTCATGTGAAATAAACATATGTATGTTCTTGCTATTGGTATGCATGCATGACTTTAATTCTGTGGTGCTGTGTGGCTTCCAGTGTGTTATCTTCCAAGTGTAGACAATTAAATTGACACCATCAGATGTTACCTGTGCTTGTTGGTTAAGGAGCAATTATCAGTAGTATATCAACCTACCATTCCAATGTTAGCTGTTTAATATTATTTAGAAGTCAGGTAAGCATTCCTATTTGATTATTAAAGGTGCTTCCACACCTGGGCAGTGCCTTACACCTCACCCACCATGCTTTCCAATCTGCCCTCTGCCTTACTTTAAAAGTAGATAATGTCATGCAAATCATCATCAAGAGTGTGAATTTCATAAAGGCCAAAGGTTTGAATCATTGCTAATTCCAGGAATTCCTTAAAAGTATTGATCCTGACAGTGGCAAGATCATTTACTTGGCAGAAGTAAGATGGTTGAGGCCAAATGTTGAAAAGATTTTATGGTATGCCACATGTTATCAAGTTGTTCATGGTACCAAACACCAATTTGTACCAGTACTTGAAGATGAAAATTGGTTTACAGATTTAGCATTTTCAGTGGATTTAACTGCAAGGTAAAAATCAGCTTACCAATGCAATGTTTCAAACCAAATGAAAAACAAATGAAACTGAAATTATGGGAAGCTCAAATTAAGGCGAACAATTTTATGCATTTCAGTATGTCAGCTGAACACAGCCCCATGCACAGTGAAAAATATGCAACTTGATTTTGATTGGATACAGGAATTTGAAAACTGATTTCAAGTTTTCTGGAAAAATAACCAATATTCTGGCACATATATGACTCCATTTTCAGTTGATGTAAATATGTTACCTGCCAATTTTCATGGGGAGTACATATAGCTTCAATCTAACTTTCAACTTAAAGAAAACTTTGATTGTGTCTCTTTACTGGAGAGACATGGATCTCTTCCCAAAGGCAAATATCCCTTATTTCTCAATCAAGCCTTATTCACGTCATCACTTTTTGGCAGCATCTACGTTTGCGAGTAACTATTTTCAAGAATGAAGCACATTAAGAGTAACATTAGAACCAAAATATCTGATGAGCACCTGAGGACTTGCTGAGAATTTCAACTACTTGCATCGAACCAGATATTAATATATTAGTTTCTCAAATATAATGTCAAATATCCCATTAGTTTTATTTTGCACACTTTTCCTTTACTTTTATAATAAAAAATTCAGAAAAACAAAGATGTTTTATTACTTAGATATATACATTTTCTATTTTAGTGATCACAAACGTGGGACCTGCTTGACGATTTTAAAAGACTCTCTCAGTGAGCCTTTGCATAATTAGGATTATCATGTGAGGATTTTTTGTTTGTTTGTTTTCATGTGGTGGTGGATATCTTAAAAATTATGCACAATCCTACAGACTGTTTTTTGTTTTGTTTTGTTTTTTCTTGCTTTCCAAGTTTTGTTAGTGTTTCTGTATTTAATGTGTGAACCAAAGATAATTCTTCTCCTTTCAATGTGGCCCAGAGATGCCAAAAGGTTGGACACCCCTGGTTTAAAGCAAAGGTAGGGTTCTTCATATTCTTCTTCATGACAGCTGAACTCTGCCATTTACTACTATAGGGGTAGTAGTCTCAGTGAAGAATCTATTTTGTCTTAGTGAAGAATACTGGGCAGGAGTAAGTTTCTGTCCCTTTCTAGCACCTGAGATTTTTTGCTTAGATCTATGAAGGGTGTTGCTGGCCAAGTTTTCTCCCCTTTCCCTTGGCAGGGCCAACTTTGCTTGGACTGGGAACAGAAAACTTTCCTACCCTGCCCCACTACTGAATAGCTTCTTCCTTGTGTGTCAAAGTGACTAAGTGCAGAGCAGGGCAGGCCTCTTTCTCTACCCTCAAAGCCACTGACTTTTGCTTCCTGAGAAGGTCTGGCTCAGGGCTTGTTTTGTCTCTGTACCCAGCAGAAATCCATCACCACCTTGTACTTATGTAACTCTCAGCTTACTTGTGGGCTTCTCCAGGTACTTCCACTCTCCCCACAAGCCTTGTAAGGACCTAAATGGGGATCCCACCAGTGGGAGCTCTCAGGTCTCCAGCATCCTTAGTCTTTCACGGGAATATTTGGGGGAGGAAGTTTGTGGCAAAGAACCATCCTGGGAGTGAGTGTGTGCTTTGCTCAGGTGAGAGGTTCCAAGGTTCTAACTGGCTTACACCGACCCATAGGAGGCATGTCAACATCCTTTTGCGGCCACAGCAAATTACTGTGACCTAGTGGCTTAAAACAATACAATAGGTCTGAAGATCAGAAGTCTGAAATGCGTCTCACTCCCATAAAATCGAGGTATGGTCAGAACTGCATTCCCGGGTGACTCTAGGGGAAAATTCATTTTCTTGCCTTTGCTAGTTTCTAGAGCAGTGATTTTCACCCAGTGTGCGGTAGCACACAGGTGTGCCAGGAAATAAAGATCATTAATTGAATTATTTTCAAAAGAAGTTCAAAGCATGGTAAGTATATTCTTTTTCTTTTTTTACTTCTTTTCTTTTTGATCAACATAATTTAAGTGTGCCGCAGAATTTTAACTATAGGTTAAAGTGTGCCATGAGATAAAAATGGTGGAAAAACACTATTCTAGAGGGTACTTAGATTTTCCCTGCTCCTTCAACCTCTCTCTCTCTCTCTGACTCGGACTCTTTTGTCTCCTTCCAATTTATGACACTGGTGACTAACAACCTTGGGTCCACTAGGGGGATCTAAGATAATCTCCAGACCTCAAGCATCGAGATTAGGATCTTTAACTCCATCTGCAATCCTAAATCTCCTTTGCCACATAACCTAGCAGAGTCACAGATTCTCAGGATTAGGATATAGACATATTGAGGAGGAAGGAAATGATAGTATTATTCTGCCAACCAGGCCAGCTCTTTCAGACATCAATACAGTTTCAGTTACTTTTCTTTTTACTTGCTTTTATAGCTGCCACAACCTCTTTTTTGCTCTACCAAACATGAAATAGTATGTGTGTCCCAAATCTCCGTGGAGGGTCTGGTCTTCCTTTGCAAATCAACTTTCTGATAGGCTCAAAAATTATGTTCATGTATATCTATTTTTTTCCCCTCAGTTTTAATGAAAAAGCAATGTTTTCTGCAGCTGCCATATTCTAATCAGATGCAGAACTTCTCACATGATGTTTCTGTTAAAAAAAATTCAGGTTGTAAACTACTAAATTCTGAATTTTTCTATTGTGTGAACTCATGCTGAACTGTTTAATTTGAGGCAAATTGGCCACACAGAAGATTTTGTACAAATATAAATTTGCACAAATTCCTTTGACACAAAGTAAATGCTCTTTCGGGTATGTTTGTCTGGTTTTACATATTTCGGTCTAATTAAATCTAGTTTGGAGACACTTGTGGAGAATGCAGATTTGCAAAAGTTTCCACTCCTCAAGAAATCTTCTTTCTAAATAATATGCAAACTCACTTTTTACTTCTTACTACATCAAATACTTTCCAGAAATTTTTCTTTTTTTGTTTATTTCAAATGTTTACTTACATCCTTTGAATTTATGACATAGCATTTTAAACATACATTTACAATATATTTTATATCATATTTTTTTTTTCTTTTGTCAAAAATGTTTTTACTAGAGGAATGGTTCTCAACCTGTGGGTCGCAACCCCTTTGGACTGTATTAAAGGTTTGCGGCATTAGGAAGGTTGAGAACCACTGTAATAGCGTTTCCAGGTTTCTACTTCTACGTGATAGATGCTAATGCAATCAGATTAAGCTTGACCTTCTCCAACCGTGCATCCTCTTCTCTGTCCTTGGTTCTATGTATTCTTTTTCTTCACCCATTTTTTAATGCTCAGACCCCAGGCCTGCAGTCTTACACCTCCAAGTGCCCATTCTGTATTTGCTGGGTCCATGGTGCCCTTGCTCCAACTCAAAATCCTGAGATTCATATTAATGATCCTCCATATCTCAAGTGTTCTATTGACCAGTTAACTATTACCCATCTATAGTTAACTGTGTCCCTCAAAATCTATATGTTGCAGTCCTAACCCCCAGTTACTCAGAATGTGACTGGATTTAGAGATAGTGTTGAAAGAGATACTTAAGATAAAATGTTAAAATGAAATCATTAGGGTGGACCCTGATGCAATATGCCTGGTGTCTTTATAAACAGGAGTTTAGGACACAGGTACACACAGAGGGAAAACCAGGTGAAGACACAAAAGGAGATGGCCATCTACGTCCCAGTGGGAGAGTCCTCAGAGGAAATCAACCTGCCAACACCTTGACCTCAGGTTTCTTGCTTCAAGAACTGTAAGAAAATAAATTTCTGCTCTTAAAGTCCGTGAAGTCAATGGCACTTTGTTATGGCAGCCCTAGAGAACTAACATATCATCTTTTAAAATTATAGGTGTAGCTCCTCCTGGAAGCCTTCATATGCCTTACTGTCTGAGGTAGGTGGTTTTTTATACTATGCAGCGGCAGCCTGCTGCCACAGGTGAATATGATCATTTGCCCCATGTTATTGCAATTGTGGGCTTCTTTGTCCCATAAATTCTATGAATTTTCAGTGCCTGGAATATAAAAAGCAGTTAAATGTATGCATTGAATTAAAGAACATTCTGTCTCCTACAATAGACTATAACCCCTTTGAACCTATAATCAAAATCTTACCTTTTAGTTTGGGAGTGAAGGTTTGGATGTTAAATGGTACTAAGGACTGAAATAGTCATACTCTTCAGTGTGTGATGTTATCATTAATTGTCTGTTTAAAGCCTCTCATTTAATTATTTGTTTTCATTTAATGGCTGTTTCCCCTCCATTTTCACTTTCCCCTCCATAAATAACAACTGTCACATATCTACTGTGTATTTTTATTCATATTTATCCTTGTGAAATGTATACTTTTAAAAATTTACATGCACTTAAATATGTCATGATATTATAAATATAAAATATATCTTTTTTTCCTTTAGTGCTGTTTTTAAGGTTAATTCATGTTGTTATCTATGCATCTATCAAACTGTTTCTGACTGCTGCATACTAAATTTTGTGTGTGTATTTATTCCTGGCACTTACCTAATTTGATTGATAATAAGGTACTTAACTTCACCCAAAACCCCTGGTGATGTGTTCCTTGAAATTTCCTTATTTGAAATTTCTTTCTTGTCACTACCTTTAAATAGACCCTTTCAGCTTCAAATACGGTCAGTGTGCTTCACAAACTGCTTTCTTTCCCATCGTAAACATCATTCATTATATTGGAGTTGTTCATTTTATGAAAACTCCATGCTCATCATTTCTCTCTTTCTCCTGAGAACTTCTGAGAGACCACCCTGTCCTTGGACCAGTATCACTGAGATTGACTTTTCAGTCTTTCACAAGTGACCTAGGTTTATTCATTCCTCCCCTCCCTTCCCCCACCAAACAAGCTATTTCTATAAGCTTTGCTCACCCCATGGTTCCTGACTCGGCCCCCTGATCATTCCCCTTGATTGATTAGATTACTCTTCCATTCCTTTCTCTGCTTATGGAAATCCCAGCAGTCGGTATGAAAAAAGCTGGTGTAAAATTTCCCCATGAAGATTTCTACTCTATGTCGCTATGTGTTTTCCTTACTGACTTCCAAGCATGCAGAGGAGGTGGGATGGCAGAAGAGAGGCAACAGGTGTTGTAGAAACAGCATTGCACCTAGAGTCACGCAGGTCTGGGCTTGGAATCCCAGTTTGGCATTTAATATTGGCAAGTGCCTGGGAAAAATCACATAGCTTCTTAAGCTTTCTTTTCCTTATCTGTAAAATAGGAATATTAATTATAACTTTATATAGATTATAGTGATTGAATGAGGCTCTTTAAACAAAACATCTGCTACACAATACACATTCAATCAGCTGCAGCGACTATCATTATGAACACTTCCTCTATTGCTTATTTGGCATCTAGCATATGCCACCTTGTGTTACTGGTTAACTACTTTATAGGTTTACATTTGTCACCTCTGAAAGTGGCTTTTATAGACGTGCTGCATCTTACACTAATTTTATATTTCTCAGAGTGGTAATCACAGTGATAGTGTGTTCCCATTTATTAAAAAAACTCAAGAAGCTCATCTCTTGAACAATGCATTTCCATAGAATGTGTAAACTATACGTTAGCAACACTGATAATGCTTTGCTAAGTAGAAGTCCTCCCGGATGAACTTGGCACATTCACTGAGGATCACTTTACAGCACTAATATCCTGTTGCCTTAATATCATCTTTCAAAACTTGAGAAGGGATTCAGACCATCTCTTAAATAGATTTTTGAGTCCCTGCACCTCAACCATGCTGAATCAGAATATTTTATAATCTGCGCATGTAATGAGCACATCAATTGATTCATAATCCCTACAAAGCCTGAGAGTTCTTGATAAAGGACAGAAAACACTTGTCCTGTTGTCACAGACATAAATGCTCAGCTTTGAGCAACACCCTTTGCCTCTTTGAACCTCAATTTATTTCTTAAGTAGAAATTACCATAGTTCTTCTTCATAGAGCTTATATCAAAAGCTCTTAGCTCATCATGTGATATGTACCAGTTGCCTAATAGCAATAGTTATTATTATCCTTGTTAGAGCAGAGGATATGACGAATATGCTTTTAACATAATCTTCCTGTCCCCCTGCTCCAAGAAAGATGACTTCCTATGCCAACTTTTTAAAGGTCCTGTTACTCAAGAGTCATCTTTGGACCAGCTGCTTGGGTAGCTGGTAAGAGTTTGTCAGGAATACAGAACCTCAGTCTCCATGAGTAAACAACTGAATCTGCATCTCTGCATTGTGATAAGAACTATTCAGTCGTTGGGAAGCATGTTAAAGCTTGGACAGCACTAGCCTAGATCAGATTCTATTATAAACCAGTAGGTCTAAGGAGAGACCTAGGACTCTGCATTTCCCCCCTATTTTTAATACTATATTTTATTTAACGCAATATGTTCAAAACATTATCATATCAACATGTAATCAAGATAAAAATTATTTGAACTCCTTTATATTCTTTTTTGAACTAAATCTTTGAAACATCATGTTTGTATTATACTTAAAGCACATTTCCCCTTTTTTTTGGTTCAGATTTCCTTAATTTTTTTCTTTTCAGCCATAAAAATAGATGATGACTTCACATCTTTTGTATTAACCTGGAGGGATTTGAAACACAGTCTTCTCAGTAAAGTATCATAAGAATGAAAAAGCAAATATCCAATGCACTCATTACTAATACAAAGCTACTAGGCTATCTAATTTGTGCCCATATAGGAGAAAAACTCATTTCAATACAAGTTGGGGGAGGGGAACGGGAAGAAGGGAGGGAAATTTGCGGGGCTCCCACTGAATGGGAACAATGTAGGAGTGTATGTCACACCTTTGGGTACAGGACACAGCTACAACAGGGACTCTACCTAACAAATTCAAATTATTGTGATTTGGTCATCTGTACCCTCACATTAACCCAAAATTTAAAAAAAAAAAAAAAAAAAAAAGGAGTCTGCATTTTTGACAAGCTCTCATTACAGTCCTTGTGTAGTTACCCAGTGAGTGAATTGTATTTTGAGTAGCTAGTTTACATCATTGGCTTCAAACTTGGCTGTATATTGAAATCAAGTTGGGAGGGGGCTTCAGAATGTGTAGATGACTGTTTTATACTTTCAGGGATTTACTTAGAATTGGGTGTAGCCTCAGGATCAGAACTGTTGAATTCAATAATTTATTCAAATAAACAGAAAATTTGGGAACCATTGCTATAGATGAATTATTTTTCATACATACATCAAAAACAACATTTCAACCAAAACGCTGTATGAAACACAATTTTAACAAAACACATCATTGAGATTTTACTAGAGATATTTGACAGAAAAAAAAAGAAACATTTATATGTACAAATACACAAACATATAGATCAATTTAAATCCTTTTAACTCCTGACTTGGTCTTGTACAACAATCACAAAACCAAGTTGAAAGCCTGTGAAAGAAATTATTCTAAGCTGAAGTTAGGGCATAGATTTTGAAGTTGAAACGGTTTAGAGGGAAGCTCCTCTGAGCCTTTGAAATATTAGGAAATATGAACACTGTGTTTCTGCATCACCAGATTTTCACTTGTCAGCGTGTAGGAATGAGTGTCAAGCCAGATAGATTGTTAACAGTGTAAAATTTGATGGTTGCAATGTGTTCTAAATTGTGGCTGCCAGAGGAGGATTCTGCTGATTTTGCATCCTCCTCCCCAAATCTCAAGGAATGATAGATAGGCATATTTTTCAAAATGTAAACAAGGAGTATTTTGGGAAAAAAAAGTGACATTTTAGTGGGTGAGAACTAAACAGCCGACCTACTGAAAAGATCTATAAAAATCTTATTGGAAGTTTCTTCATTGAAAAAAGATGGTAGATAAAATATTTTCCAGTTTTAAGAAGGAGTAATGTATTTTCAATAATACCCATTAGGTGATGTATCATTGCTTTAAAAAATTCAGTAGGTAAAAATATTACAGAAACATTCCTCATGTGGAGGAAACTCCAAGTTTGAAATCAAAGTCGTCAATTTGGTTTATTCATACTAGCTAATAACATACCAGAAGTCAACAATGAATATTTCTAGTATGTTTTTACTTTTTAAAAATTTAACTGATATGGAAATTTATAGAAAAATAAAAAAGTTACAAACTATGTTTTACCCATTCTCTTAAAAATACTTACTGAATGTCTACTATTTTCTCAGTACTTTTAAAAGAGCTAAAAGTAAACTTCTCTCCTGAACACTTCATTTTAAACTTCTTCCATTCAAAATAATGCTGTTGAGGGCAAGAGGTGATGTTTCACATTGATAAACATTTGTTGAAAATGAAAACGTGCCTGGCACAGTCGGAGGTTCTTTATGACCATCATCTCTTTGACATGACAACCCTGTGTGGTGGAACGAGGATAATCTCAAATGTAGAATGAGTGAGGCGGGCAAGTTTTAGGGATATTGAGTAACTAGGGAAACTGTAGGCAGTGGGGCCAGCATGAGAAACCTGAAAAATCTGAAGTCAGAACCCAAGTTCTTTGGCAAAATGTAAAAACAAAAAGTATCTCAACCATGTTGTACAAGTTTGGGCTGAAGTACTACCCATTCAAGATTTGTAGTATTTTTTGTAAGAGAAAAGTGAATCAGTTCTCTACTCAGCCTAGGAAATTCTTATGTACAAACGATCTTATTGTCAATGCACTCCAGCCAAGGCCCACTTGGAACACACTGGAAGTTGAACAAGTCCAGGAACTATGCTGTGGGTCATAGGACAGGACTAAGGAGAACCTATGAAAGAATTTAACCTTTGGTCATATAATTTTGTAAAGAGTTCATGGAAGCAGCAATTTACTCTGGATAGGATCCTTTCAGAAAAGCGAGGCAATTCTATAATCTGGTATCTCAATAAGTTTAATCTTAGGGAAAGCTAACTAGCACAAAGAAAAACCTGTGATTGGTTTAAGAAGCAGCTGCCATTTATACAGGCTGGGAAGAGATGTTTGTCATTGTGTGGTGTGTAGGATTTTGTCTCTGTCTGTGACTAGACAAGATTATAAAGTGGGCTTGATGGGTCTCAGGTTATATTGGTCTCAGAGCAACTTTGTTTGAAGTTGATGTTTTGTGAGATTGTTTATATTCCATAGGACAATAACATGGTGTCGCTCTGAGTATCAGGCCAGCCTCTAAAAATATTTGCTGAGCTGCACCCCTTAGGACTGTCCCTGGATGTCGGGAGCTGGTTTTACCATCTTTTTGGTTCCAATACTAGGTTTCTATTCAGAGAAAAAAAATATTTACCATAAGGACAGTTGCACTCAAATGTTTAGCAGCTCAATTTACAATCACAAAGATGTGGAAACAGCGTGAGTGCCTATCATCCCATAATGGATGAGTAAACTGTATATAATATACCTATATATAATATGTACACATATACATATATAATATATTATAATATTATGATAAACATATATATGTACATATAAATACACACACACACAGCATACTGTTTAGCCATAAAGAAAGATGGAGAATTCATATCTTTTGTATTTACCTGGAAAGTCTTAGACAACATCCTTCTAAGTAAAGTATCATAAAAATGGAAATGCAAACATTCAATGTACTCAATATTAATATGAACCTAGTAGATGAACAGTTGAACTACATGCCCACATGAGAGAAAAACACATTTAAATTCAAGAAGTGGGTAAGGGGGAAGGAGGAGTGGTGAGTTCTCACCTCGCGGGCACAGTGTAGGGGTATATGGCACACCTCCTGGGTGAAAGGCTCGACTAAAACTTGGACTTTACCTAACAAACACAAACAATGTAACCTAATTGTATGTACCCTTATATTAATCTGAGATTTTAAAAAAATACTGGTACAACAAGCAAAAAGCATTTTAAAAGTTTTATTTTATTTATAATGAACATACAGTAGTTGTACAAATTTATGGGATACAATGTGATTTTTCAATGCATGTTTATATTGTATAATATTCAAGTCAGGGTAATTAGCATATCTATCACTTAAAATATTTATTGTTTGTGATGATATTCAAAATTCTCTCTACTATTAATATCTATCTTGAATGTACACTGCATTATTATTGGCTATAGTCACCCTACTGTAGAACACCAGAACTTACTCTTCTAGCCCATGTGTAACTTCAGACCCATTCACCAACGTCTCCCCAACCTCCTTTTCCTCCTTCCCTCCCCAGCCTCTGGAAACCAGTGTTCCACCCTCCGCTGCTGTGAGACTGACTTATTTAGAGTCTACTTGTGAGTGAGATTGTGCCATCTTTGTTTTTCTGTGTCAGGCTTATTTTACTTACCATAATGTCCTCAGGGTCCTTCCATGTTTTTGTTTTATTAATACTCTATTGAGAAAATATTAAAAATACCTTCAATTCCCACTTCTTGGAATCTTCAGGGTAGAAATCTGAAATAGAACACATTTTATGTCTAATTCTGTGTCTAGAAAAGAATATGGAAACATCAGAGAATGAGAGAGAGAAAGCATGTGTGTGTATGGTGTGTAGGTAGCTAGCATAACCACATGCATAACCAAGGGAGATAAACTCCAAATAAAGCCATAGACAAGAAAAGGCCTATTATTTAAAGAAAGGTTGAGAGCTGTGAACTACTGTGGTTATAAAATGCTTCCAGGTCAAGTGGAAAAGACTTGAAACCTAAACGTGGAAAGGAATCTTTGGAAAGGGAACAAAACAAATTCATCATTTAATTTCTTTTTTCATGTTTAATTCTTCAGAAAGAATTTCTTCTGTCTTAATAATGAGGGACTTGTTTATTCCTTTTTCCATGCTCCATTCATATAAGAAGTCGACAAGTTCTGTGGAATCTACCTGCACTACAACTCTTTCAAACATACAGAAATGCACAGGAATAGTATGAGCAACGTAAACATCTTTTTTCCCAGTTCCTTACCTAAATCATGAACCTTCAAGACATAAGCATATCTATTGTTTCTCCTCTCTTTTAGAAAGATATTTTTCCACAGATTGTTTATAAAAGGAGAACATATGAACTAAGAATGAAATAGTATAGTGAATTTTCAACAAAGCACTTTATTTCTTCTCTGCTCATCTCGTCATCCCTTTATTTACATAATATAATTGCAATTCAATTTTGGTCACATTTAATTTACTTAATTTATATGATGATAGGCATTTTTCAATAGGAGATGCTTTGATTAAATATTCTTACTAACATTACTTTTTAATTTTGGAGTTAATAATTACCTTTACTTAAAAAATTGCTTAGTTTTATTTTTAGAATTTTTTTTATTAAATAGTAACTGCGTACATTGATGCATTTATGGGGTTCAGTGTACTGATCTGATAAATAATGTGAAATGCTTACATCAGACTAATTAATACATCCATTGCCTCACTTATTTGTTGTGGTAAAATAGTTATACTCTTTTCTTAATAGTTTTGAAGTGTACCATTGCATTATAGACATTAGGTGAGGTCCCCCCAAATACCTTTCTACCTCCCAGCTTCCTCCCTCCCCTCCCCTCTCTCTCCTTTTTCCTCCTACTTTTTTGGACTATAGTTGTGTTTTACCATTTGTATGAATGTGTAGGTGATTATTTATTGATTTCATAGTAGTACTGAGTATATTGGATACTTTTTCCCCCCATTCTTGAGATACTTTACAGAGAAGAATATGTTACAGCTCCATCACGGTAAACATAAATGATGTGAAGTCTGCATATTTTTATGGCTGCATAGTATTCCATGGTGTACATATACCACAGTTTGTTAATCCATTCATGGGTCAACAGGTACTTGGGCTGTTTCTGTGTCTTGGAAATCATGAATGGGGCTGCAATAAACATTCTTCTAATAATGTCTTTATTTTAAAATGATTTTTGATCATCTAGTAGAGGAATTGCAGGATCCAATGGTAGGTCTACTTTTAGTTCCTTGAGTATTCTTCAAACTTCTTTCCAAAAAAGGCCATATTAGCTTGCATTCCCACCAGCAGTGTAGAAGTGGTCCCTTCTTTCTGCATCCACAGCAACATCTGTAGTTTTGGGATTTTGTTATGTGGACTAGTCTCACTGCAGTTAGATGATATCAAAGTGGTTTTGACTTGCATTTCTCTGGTGATTAAAGATGATGAGCATTTTTTCATGTGTTTGTAGGCCACGCGTCTGTCTTCTTCAGAGAAATTTCTGTTCAAGTCTCTTGCCCACAAGGAAATGGAGTTATTTATTCTTTTCTTATTGATTAGTTTGAGTTCTCTGTGCATTCTAGTTATCAAACCTTTGTCAGAAGCATAACCTGCAAAAATCTCGTCCCATTCTGAATGTTGCCTGTTTGGTTTACTTACTGTGCTCTTGGCCATGCAGAAGCTTTTTAGTTTGATCAGATGCCAGTAATGTATTTTGATCAGATGCCAGTAATGTATTTTTGGTGTTCCTTCAATTGCCTGTGGTGAGGTCCTCCTCATAAAATATTCTCCCAGGCTGATTTATTCAAATGTTTTTCCTGCAGTCTCTTCTAGTATTTTTATAGTTTCATGTCTTAAGTTTAAATCTTTTATCCAATGAGAATCAATTTTTGTTAATGGTGAAATGTGGGGGTCCAGTTTTAGTCTTCTACAGGCCACCAACCAGTTCACTCAGTACCATTTATTAAATAGAAAGTGTTTCCAACACTGAATGTTTTGATAGGCTTATCAAAGATCAAATGATGATAAGTAGCTGGGTTCATCTCTTGGTTCTCTATTCTATTCCGTAAATCTATCTGTCTATTTTTGTGCTAGGACCATGCTATTTTGATCACTATATATTTATAGTATAGCCTGAAGTCTGATTACATGTTATCTCCTGATTTATTTTTATTTCTGAGTAATGTATTGGATTTCAAAGTTTTTGCTGATTCCAAAAAACAAAGCACGGTTTGTTCAAGCCCTTTCAAGTATGACAGAGGTGCTTTCATAGGGATTGCATTAAATCTGTAGATTGATTTTGGTAGTATGGACATTTTAACTAAGTTGATTCTCCCTAGCCATGAGCATCGTGTGTTTTTCCATTAGTTAACATCTTCAGCTATTTCCTTTCTCAGAGTTTCATAATTCTCTTTATAGA
>CAUYPK010072874.1:0-25545 GCA_963574355.1 Loris lydekkerianus | reverse complement strand
CTTAGCCCCACCCCTGATTGATGTTGCTAACTGAACAGAACAGGACAGGACAACTTTGTGGAATTCTGTCTCTATTTCTGCTAAAATCGCCTGCAGAAGACAGGCTGTTCTGAGTTCAAATGTCTTTGCTGCTGGAGGTGTGTATTCAAATACCCCTCTTTCTGCACTTTTCCGTCACACCTGGAAGCTTTCTGTGTTTGTGAGCAGTGTCATGCAAATTCTTTACTCATGGGTGGCCTCCTCTGGTTTCCCAGGGAGATGGGGGTGTGGCTTCAGAATATCTAGAAGTGAGCAATTTTGCTGTTAAAAAAAAAAAAAAAGGCTATCGACCTTTCACTGACCAACTGCAGTTTATGCTCTGTATATAGCCCTCGAGAGATCTCCCAGAGATCCGGGCTCCTGGGGGACAAGCCTTCAGATCTGAGAGTGGGGGCGAAGGAGAGTGCTCCGATCCCAGAGCTGCAGCTTACACAATTTTGCCTGGCCGCACCACTGCCAGACACTCCGCTGCTCTGGAGTGGTTTCTGTCTAGCCAACTGTTTGTTGTCTCCTCGCTTCTGCACCCCAGAGATAGCGTAGTTCAGAGTCTGAACACCCCACAAGAGGTCACCCTACAATCTGGACCTCTGGCAGGCAGGCCCCCAGATCCCCGAATGGAAGTGGGAGGGAGTGCTGGGAACTCAGCACTGGAAATGCTCACAGGGTTTTATGCCTGGTCTTATTGTGCCCAAGGAGAGCTGCTGCACCACCACCGTGCTGTAGGGAAGTGTGGCTGAGATACACTCCCCTTCTTTTCTCAAGTGCCTCAGTGCCAGCACTGTCTAATCGCAGCTCGGGGACTTTCTGCTACCCTGAAGGAATCAACCAAGGATCAAAACTCCTGGGGGACAGGCCCCCAGACCCCTGAGTGAGAGTAGGGAGGCAGCGCTGGAAACTCAGCACTTCAAACGGGGAAGCTGGAGTTTCACTCAGTTTTATGCCTGACTGTATTGTTGCTCAAAGAGGGCTGGTGCATCCCGCAGCCGGGAAGTGTCACAGGGAAGTGCCTCCTTGGCGTGACTTCCCCTCCACCGCGTGTTCCTCACTCCCGTGTCTCATAGTCAGTGCTGGTTAGTCGCGACTCGGGCTCTGTCCACACCCCTCCCCTTGTTAAATCACCCAGGGATACAAACTCCTGGAGGATAGACCTCCAGACCTCTGTGTGGTTGGAGGGAAGTGCTGGACTGTCAGGAAAATTAAAGTTTTATATAGTTTTATGCCTCTCAGGGGAGCACCATGGCACCCTAGTTGGGGAGGTAGGTCCATTTTTTAGAAGGTCACTTCCTTTAAGTGAAGTGGGAGGGCTTTTAATTTCTGCCCTTTTGTTTGTGGGGCTCTTAAGCCAGGCTTGTGGGGGAGTAGGGACTCCCGTCCACTTTGTTAAGGATTTTGTACCTTTTGTTTGCATCCTTGTGGTCTCAGTTTGCCTCAGTGGCGTTGATGTGCGTTTTTCAACCTTCTCTCTTGGTATAGCTCATATCCTCCAGGTTACTTACTAAATTTCCATCTCTTAACTTTCCTTCTGGATGGGAACGTCTGTGGAAAGCTGGCTTCAGTCCGCCATCTTGTCTCCTCCGGTTCTGCTTCATTCTGTTTTGCTCCAATACATTCTGTTCCATTATGTCTGATTCACTACATTCTTCTCCATTCTCTTCTGTTCCATTACATTCTTGTCCATACTGTCCTACTCCATTCCACCCTTCTTCATTACTATCTGCTCCATTCTACTATACACCATTGCATTCTGTTCCATTCTGTTCTTATCCTTTCCATGCTCCTTCCATACATTCTGCTCCATTATTTTCTATTCCATTCTGTAAAGACCCATTACATTCTGCTCCATTCTGTTTCATTTAATTACATTCTGCTCCATTCTTTGCTGCTACATTCCACTCTGCTCCATTTGTTCTGATACTTTACACACTGCTTCATTCTGTCCAGATTCATTTCATCCTGCTCCATCACATCTGCTTTATTCTGTCTTGCTCCAATGCATTCTTTTCATCATGTTCTGATTCACTACATTTTGCTTCCTTCTGTTCTGATCCATTACATTCTTATCCATTCTGTTCTACTCCATTGCATCCTTTTCCATTACACTTAGCTCTATTCTGTCCTTAACCATTCTTTCCTGCTCCACTGTATTATGCTCCATTCTTTCCCTATCCATTCAATTCTTCCCTATACATTGTTTCATTAATTTTTCTTCATTCTGACATAATCCATTACATTCTGCTCCATTTTGTTCTGCTTCATTACATTCTGCTCCATTTTTTCCTGTTCCAATTCATCCTTCTCCATTCTATCCTGCTCCTATAAATTTTGGCTCATTCCATTCTTATCCACTACATTGTGTTCAATTCTGTCCTGATCCATTCCTTCCTTCTCCATTATATTTGTTCCATTCAGATCTGAATTACTATGTTCTCCTTGACTCTGTCCAGCTCCATTCATTATCCTTTCTAATTTCTTCTCCTTTCTGTTCTGATGGCTTACACTCTGCTTTTCTGTCCTAGTACATTCTATCCTGCTCCTGCTCCATTACCTTCTGCTTCATTCTGTTCTGATCCATTACATTCTGTTCCATTCTGTACTGATTCATTCTATTCTGCTGAATTTTGTCCTGATTCATTACATTTTCCATAATTTTTTTTTTTTTTTTGCTCCATTACATTCTTCTCTAGTCTGTTCTTATCCTATATGTTCTGCTTCATTCTGTCCCTCCTTTACATTATTCTTCATTCTTTTCTGATCCATAACATTGTGCTTCATTTTGTCCTGCTCTATTTCATCTTGCTCCTTAACACTCTGTTGCGTTCTCTTCTAATTCTTTACATTATGATTCATTCCATTCTGCTGCATTACATTCTTCTCAGTTACATTCTGGTATATTCTGTTTTAATCTTTACATTCTGCTTCATACTGTTCTGCTCTATTATATTCTTCTATATTTTGTTCTTATCCTTTACATTATGGTCCTTTTTATTCTAATCCATTTCATCCTGCACCATTACATTCTGTTCTATTCAGTTTTGGAACAATCTTTTTTGCTCCTTTACATTATGCTCCATTCCATTCTATTATGAACCATTCCATTATGCTGCATTACATTCTGTTCCATTATATCCTGCTGAATTCCATCCTGCTTCATTACATTCTGCTCCATTATGTTCTCATCCATACATAATGCTTCCTTCTGCCCTGATCCATTCCATCCAGCTCCATCACATTCTGCTCCATTCTGTCTGCACCAAAACATTCTGTTCCATGATGTTCTGATTCACTACATTCTGCTCCATTCGCTTATGATCCATTACATTCTTGTCCATAATGTCCTACTCCATTCAATTCTTCTTTTACACTCTGATCCTTTCTGTGCTGATCCATTCCATTCTCCTCCTATACATTCTGCTCCATTGCATTTTGCTCCATTTCTTACTTGTTCATTACATATGCTCCCTTCTATCCTGCTCCATTTCCTTCTACTCCATTACATACTGCTCCATTCTCTTCAGATACTTTACATTCTGCTCCTTTCTCTCCTCCTCCATTCCATCCTGCTCCATTACATTCTTATCCATTCTGTTCTGATCCTTTACATTCTGCTTCATTCTGTTCTGCTCCTTTTCATTATGCTCCATTTTTTCCTAATCCATTCCATCCTGCTCTATTCCATCCTGCTCCATTACATTCTGCTCCATTCTGTTCTGATCCATACATACTGCTTCATTCTATCCTGATCCATTTCATCCTACTTCATTCAATCGTACTACTTTACATTCTACTGCATTCTGTCCTGATCCATTCCATTTTGCTCCATCACATTCTGGTCCTTTCTGTCTTGCTTCAGTAAATTCTTTTCCATTATGTTCTGATTCGCTACATTCTTCTTCATTATCCTCTAACCAATTACATTCTTTTCATGCTGTCTTACTCCATTTCAGCCTTCTCCATTACACTTTGCTCAATTCTGTCCTGCCCATTCCATGCTAATCCATTCCGTTTGAATCCTATACATTCTGCTGCACTCTATCCTGCTCTATTACATTCTGCTTCTTACATTCTTCTACATTCTGTTCTGATCCCCTCTATCCTGCTCCATCACACCCTGATAGATTACATTGTGTCCATTCTGAAATGATCCAATAAATTCTGCTCCAGTCTGTTGCAAACTGTTACATTCTGCTCCATTTTTTCTGCTCCATTCAATCTGCTCTATTACATTCTGCTCCATTCAGTTCTGATCCTTTAAATTCTTCTTCATTCTGTCCTGCTCCTTTATATTATGTTCCATTCTGTCCTGATTCATTCCATCCTGCTCCATTTTATTCTGCTCTATTACATTCTGCTTCCTTCTGTTTTGAATGAGGAAAACTGATCCATTCTTTCCTGATCCATTTAATCCTGTTTCATTTCATCGTTCTCCATACATTCTACTTTATTCTGTCCTTATCCATTCCATCCTGCTCCATCACATTCTGTTCCATTTTGTCTTGCTCCAATAAATCCTGTTTCATATGTTCTGATTTACTACATTCAACTTCATTCCATTATGATCCATTCAATTTTTGTCCATAATGTTCTACTCCATTCCACCCTTCTCTGTTAACTCTGATTCATTCTGTCCTGATTCATTCTATCCTACTCTATTGCCTTCTGTTCCATTCTATTCTTATCAATTCCCTCCTTCTCCTATAAATTATGTTCTATTATTTTATGTTTCATTCTATTTTACTCCATTACATTCTGCTCCATTCTGTCCTGCTCCATTCCATCTTTCTCTTTTATATTCTGCTTCATTCTGTTCTGATCCATTCCATCAATCTCCATAGCATCCTGCCAGATTACATTCTGCTCCATTCTGTAATAATTCATTACTTTCTCCTCCAATCTTTCCTGCTCCATTCCTTTCTATTTCATTTAGTTCTGATCGTTTACTCTCTGTTCTACTCTTTTCTCATTCCATTCCATCGTGCTTCTTTTCATTCTGCTCCATTCTTTTCTGATCCTTTCTATCATGTTCCTTTGCATCCTGCTAGATTATATTCTGCTCCATTCTGTAATGAACAATTACATTATGCTCCATTTTGTTCCGATCCATTACATTCTTCTTCATTCTGTTCTGATCCTTTACATTGTGCTCCAATCTGTCCAGATTCATTACATCCTGCTCCATTATATTCTGCTCCATTCTCTCATGAACTGTTTAATCCTGTCGCATAACATACTGCTCCATTCTATTTTTCTTCATTCCATCCTAGTTTATTACATTTTCCTCCATTCTGCTCTGATCCTTTACATTCTGCTCCATTCTGTCCTTCTTTATTTCCTTATGCTCCATTACATTGTTTTCTGATCCATTTCATCCTGCCCCTTTGTATCCTGCTTAGTTATATTCTGCTCCATTCTGTCCTAATCCATTAAACTCTGCTCGATTCTGTTTGATCCCATATATTGTACTCCTTTCTGTCCTGATGCATTCCATCAAGCTTCATTCCATCCTGCTTCATTTCATCGTGCTACTTTACATTGTACTCCATTCTGTCCTGGTCCATTTCATTCTGCTTCATCACATTCTTTCTTTCTCCAATACATTCTGGTAAATCATGTTCTGATCCACCACATTATGCTCCATTCTGTTCTGATCTATTACACTCTTGTTCATAATGTCCTACTCCATTCCATCCTTCTTTATAAAACTCTGCTCCTTTATGTCTTGATCTATTCTATCCTTCTCCATTGCATTTCTCTCCATTTTCTCCTGATCCATTCCTTTATCCTTCTATACATTCTGCTCCATTCTTACCTCCTGAATTACATTCTATACTGCAATTACATTCTATTCTGTTCTGCTCCATCACATACTGCTCCATTCTGTTCTGATCCATTACATTTTCCTTTATCTGTTCTGATCTGTTATATTTTTCTTTATCTGTTCTTATCCATTACATTCTACTCCACTCTGTCCTGATCCATTTCATCCTGCTCCATTCTGTCCTTCTCCATTAAATCCTACTCCACTCTGTTCTAATCCATTCCATTCTGCTTTTTTCGGTCCTGGTCCATTTCATTCTGCTCAATTCTATCCTGCTTTATTCTATTCTGGATATTTTACATTTGCTCCATTTTGTCCTGCTCCATTCCATCCTGCTCCTTTACATTCTTCTACATTCTGTTTTTATTCATTCCATCCTTCACCATGGAATTCTGCCAGATTACATTCAGATCCATTCTGTAATGATCCATTGCATTTTCCATGGTTGTGTTCCAATCCATTACATTCTGCTCCATTACATTTTACTCCATTCTGTCCTAACCCATTCCATCCTGCTTCATCACACTCTGCTTCATGATGCCTGGCTCCATTCTATTCTACTCCATTATATTATTTTTCATTCTGTTCTGATCCTTTGCATTATAGTCTATTTTGTCCCCCTCTATTCCATTCTGCTGTTTTACATTCTCCTCCACTCTCTTTTGATCTACTACATTCTGCTCCATTCTGTTCTTGTTCATTACATTCTGCTCCATTCTGTCCTACTTCATTCCCTTCTATTTCTTTACATTTTGACTTTTTTTTTTTCTGATCCTTTACATTGTGCTCCATTCTTTTCTGATCCATTCCATCCTGCTCCATGGCATCCTGATAGATTGCATTCTCCTCTATACTTTTCCTTTTATTGTTTGGGATTCATTGAGGGTACAATAAGCCAGGTTAAACTGATTGCAATTGTTAGGTAAAGTTTCTCTTGCAATTGTGTCTTGACCCCCAAAGTTGTGGCACACACCAAGGCCCCAGCCCCGTCCATTCTTCCCTCTCTCTTCTATTTCTTTTCCATACCTCCCTTCTTCCTTCTCTCTCTGCTCTCCCATTCCCCAACCCTCATCATGACCTTAATTGTCATTAATTGACTTTATGCCAAAATTGAGTACATAGGATTCATTCTTGTACTCAATTCATTCAATCATTCATTCATTCTTCTCAATGAATTCATTCATTCATTGTACACAATTCATTCATTCACTCAATGAATTTATTCATTCACTCAATGAATTTATTCATTCATTCTTCCTTCTCTCTCTGCTCTCCCATTCCCCAAACCTCATCATGACCTTAATTGTCATTAATTGACTTTATGTCAAAATTGAGTATATAGGATTCCATTCTTGTGATGCTTTACTAAGAATAATGTCTTCCACTTCAATCCAGGTTAATACAAAGAATGTAAATTCTTAGTTTTTAATGGCTGAATGGTATTCCATTTTGCATATATATCACAGCTTGTTAATCCATTCCTTGGTTGCTGGGCAGTTATGCTGTTTCCACCTTTTGGCGATTGTAAATTGAGCTGTAAGAAACAGTCTAGTACAAGAGACTGTTCCATTCTTTTTTTTTTTAAAATAAAGTATGCACCATAGATGTGGACTGACCCAGCTTCCTGCAACTGGGCACTATTAGTCCAGGGAGATAAGACTCTAGGCATCTCTGGCTGGTGAAATCTTCCTATAATTATCCCTTAAGAACACAGGAAGTCAGAAAGAGACTTCTGGACCCCATTAGGAGGACAAAATCAGTGGAAAACTGGCAAGTGGTTGTGTGTGTTCATATGGTCTAATCGTGCCAGCAGGTGTAATTACAGCAGCAGTGAGACTGCAAACTGGAAAGGTCTTACCTGTGAGCTGTTTGGGTGTTTTTGGACTTGGCACTCACTTGAACTTACTTAAGAGAGCTTGGTAAAAGTGCATAGAATTTTGGGCTCCACTCTCAGGGTCCTAGAGAAAGGATTGGGTTGGAGCTAGTAATCTAGTGGCTGAGCAGACTAAAGGTGTAACTGAGCTACCTTACAGCCTTAACCCTCAGGGGCAGAGTGAGATGGTTTTGGCACACTAGGTAAGTGGATAGTCACTTCAGCAGTGATCCCAGTGACAAGCAGTTTCCTAAGAAAGCTTCTTCTTAGCCAAGTTTAGAAGTTTAAAGTGACTTTCAAGAGGGCTGAAGAGAGATTTAGGGTCTCCACTCTGTGGGTTTGAGAAACCAGCAGAAGCCTCTAGTCATATCAGTATTGTAATTGACATCTCATATCCAAGAAGACCACCTTTTGCCCAGACAATATTCAACAAGATACATGTATACTGCTTTGTTTTTGTTTGTTTGTTTGTTTTTATTTTTTTGTTTTGTTTTTTTAATTTTAACATTTTCCATACAGATTTTTTTTTCTTTTTCTTTCTTGTCTTCATTTATTTTTCTAGTTTAAAAACAATTTCCCATTGCTTCCTTTTTCAATAATTATAACTTTATTTTTGCTAGTGTTTCTACCCCTATTGTTAGGTTTATCAACCAATTTTATGCTGTAAAGTTTTCTGTTTGCTTGTATTGGTTTGATTTATAGCATTTTTGTCTTTCCTGTCTACTAGGTGGAGGTGGGGTACTGTTTTAAATCAGGTTAGCAAAGAGCTGCTGACATCAAGGGAACCATCAAACCAGGCACACCCAGAGGTTTGTTGTTGTTGTTGTTGTTTTTGTATCAAAGTACCATGCTGTACGCTTATATTGCTTTTTTTCTTTCTTTCTGTACCTCTCCTCTTTTTGTCAATATTCCATTTTACCCAGCCCCTCTTCTTTCTCTATTTTCTTTTTTTTCTTTCTTTGTTTTTCTTTTATCTCTTCTTACTGTTCAACTTTCTCATCCTTCTGGTCCTGTACCAAAAGGACTCATCAAAACCTTAGTCCATAGGCACAGGAACTTAAAGAGCAAAAGGAAGTGAAAGAAAAATTAGGGGAAGTAAACAGATGAAAGAAATTACTCTTGAGGAATAATCAGCAGAAAAAGTCTGACAACATGTAGAATCATTTTAGAGAAATCCCTCCAAGAGACCATGAGGTAGCTACTGCATAGGATTACACCTGTAAAGAAATGTTAGGAATGACAGAAAGATAATTTAGAATACACATGATAAAAACAAAGAAGAAAAATGCAAATCAAATGGAAAATAACAAAAAAAAAAAAAAGATTAAAAACAGAATCAAGTAAGAAATGAGGGACATGAAGAATATAGAAAGAATATAGTGGAGGTTAAAGAACTGAAGAAATCAATTAGGGAACTTAAAGATGCAATGCAAAGTATCAGCACCAGGTTAAACCATGCAGAAGAAAGAATTTTGGAGGTAGATGACACAGTTTTTGAGATAACTCAATTAGTTAAAGGGGACAAAAAAATAAAAGAGAAAGAAAGTGGAACTTTATGGGACTTTAAAAAGCATTCCAACATACTAGTTATAAGAATCCCAGAAAAGGAAGGAGGATGCCCCAGAGAAATGGAAGGCATACTAGAGAATATTATAAATAAAAATTTCCAAAATATCACATTGCTTTCAGAGGAATATCAGATCCCATGTTGCGTCAACTCTAACCTAGCTTCTCCAAGACACATTGTGATGAATGTGTCCAAAGTCAAGACAAAAGAAAAATTTCTGCAAGCTGCCAGGAGTAAGCGCCAGTTGACATACAGGGGCAAGTCCATCAAAGTGACTGAAGACTTCTCTAATGAAACATTTCAACCAAGAAGACAGTGGTCATCTACCTTTAATCTATTTAAACAGAACAATTTCCAGCCCAAAATTTTATACCCTGCTAAGATAAGCTTTAAAATTGATGGAGTAATCAAAAAATTTACAAATATACAAACATTGAGGAAATTTGCCACAGCAACAACAGCTCTACAGAAAATACTTCAACCTGTTCTACCCATTAACCATCACACTGGATCAGCAGCAAAGTAAGAACTCAGAAGTTAAAGGACAGATTCTAACTTCCATAGAAATGCAAAAGATAAAACTAAACAATGGACCATCACAAAATAAGATGAATAGAACACTATCACACTTTTCAATTATCTCAATGAATATTAATGACTTTAATTCCCCACTGAAGAGATATAGATTTGCTGACTGGATTAGAAAACACAAGCCATCCATTTGCTCTCTGCAAGAAACACACCTGGCTTCAAAAGACAAATTAAAACTCTGAGGCAAGGGTTGGAAGACAATTATTTTTTAGAAAATGTAATTCAGAAAAAAGAGGAGTTGCAATCTTATTTTTAGATACGTCTGGATTTAAAGCAACTAAAGTCAAAAAAATACGAAGATGGTCACTTTATATTTGTCAACAGAAAAATACAACAAGAACTAAATATTTATGCACCCAATTTAAATGCTCCCAGATTCCTGAAACAGACTTTAGTTAGTCTGAGCAATATGATATCTGAGTGTACCATACTAACAGGGTACTTTAACACTCCTCTTAAAGAGCTAGAAATATCCTCTAAACAAAAATTAAACAAAGATATAAGAGATTTAAATGAGACCGTAGAATAACTCAGCTTGATAGATGCATATATAACACATGATCCCGAAGATAATGAATGTACATTCTTCTCATCACTCCATGGGACATTCTCCCAAATTAATTATACCTGGGGACTCAAAACAAATATCAACAGAATCAAAGAAATTGAAATTTTAGTTTGTATCTTCTCAGAACATAAGACACTAAAGTTGGAATTCAATTCTAACAAAAATGTTTGACCCCACACAAAGGTGTGGTAATTAAACAACCTTCTTTGGAATAACAGAGGGGTGCAGGAAGAAATAAAACTGGAAATTATTAACTTCCTTGAGCATAACAACAATAAAGACACGAGCTAAAAATACCTGTGGGACACTGCAAAAGCAGTCTTGAGAGAAAAATTTATCGCTTCACATGCCTTCTTTGAAAAAAAGAGAGCTCATCAACAAAGTCATAGCCATCTTATGGAAATGGAATAAGAAGAACAATATAAATCTTAATCAGTAGAAGAAAAGCAATATCCAAAACCAAATCACAGATCAATAAATTGAAAACAAAAAAATCATTCAGAAAATTAATGAAACAAAGAGTTTTTTTTTTAATTAATAAAATAAACAAACTTTTGGATAGACTAATGAGAAATAGAAAAAGTAAAACCTTTAGTAATCTCAATCAGTAATGATAAAGGGAAAATAACAACTGATTCCACATAGATACAAGAGATCATCTCTGAATACTACTGGAAGTTCTATGCCCAGAAATTTGACAATGTGAAGAAAACATATCAGTATTTGTAATAGCACCCTCTCCCTACACTTAGCCAGGAAGAAATAGAGCTCCTCAACAGATCAATTTTAAGCACTGAGATTAAACAAACAATAAAAAACTTCCAACAATTAATGCCCTGGTCCAGGTGGCTTCACACCAGAATTCTATCAAACCTTCAAGGAGGAGCCTATTCCTGTAATACAGAAATTATTCCAAAAAATTGAGAAGGAATAAATCTTCCCCAAATTCTATAAAGCAAAAATCACACTGATACACTTCCAACAATTAATGCCCTGGTCCCGATGGCTTCACACCAGAATTCTCTCAAACCTTCAAGGAGGAGCTTATTCCTATAATGCAGAAATTATTCCAAAAAATTGAGAAGGAAGAAATCTTCCCCAACACATTCTATAAAGCAAAAATCCCACTGATACCAAAACCAGACACAAAAAAATGTAGACTTCCAGACCAATTTCACTAGAGAATATAGATGTAAAAATGCTCAACAAAATTTTAACCAATAGACTATAGCTTATTATCAAAAAAAGTCATACACCATGATCAAGTAGGTTTCCTCCGAGGAATGCAAGGCTGATTTCACATATACAAGTCCATAAACGTTATCTAAAGTATTAACAGAGGCAAAAAGATAAATCACATGATCCTTTCAATAAATGCAAAAAAAGCATTCAAAAAAATCCAGCATTCTTTTTTGGGTAGAACACTAAAGAGTATAGGCATAGGTCACTCATTTCTAAAACTGATTGAAGTGATCTCTGAAAAAACCACAACTAACATTTTACTGAATGGTGTAAAACTGAAAGCTTTTTCTATTAGAACTGGAACCCAACATGGTTGTCCTCTGTCACCTTTACTATTCAACATAGTTTTGAAAGTTCTATTCAATACAATTAGACAAGAAAAGAAAATAAAAGCAATCCAAATGGGAGCAGAGGAGGTCAAACCCTCCCACTTTGCCGATGATGTTATCTTATACTTAGAGAATCCTGAAGACTCAAAAACAAGAATCCTAGAAGTCATAAAAAAAATAGAAGAATGTTTCAGGTTATAAAAATCAATGTCCACAAGTCAGTAGCCTTTGTATATGCCAATAACAGTCAAGATGAGAATCTAATTAAAGACACAACTACCTTCACCATAGTTGAAAAGAAATGAAATACCTAGGAATATACCTAATAAAGGAGGTGAAGAACCTCTATAAAGAAAATCATGAAATTCTCAGAAAGGAAATAGCAGAGGATATTAACAAATGAAAGAACATACCATGCTCATGTTTGGGAAGTATTAATATTTTTAAAATGTCTATAATTCCCAAAGCAATCTAGCTATTCAATGCCATTCTTATTTAAATAGAAACATCATACTTTCACCATTTGGAAAAAAAGATACTGCATTTTGTATGGAACCATAAATAAAATATGTATACCTAAGGCAGTTCTTAGCAATAACAATAAAGCTGGGGGCATCACCATAACACATTTTAGGCTGTACTACAAAGCCATAGTGGTCAATACATCATGGTACTGGAACAAAAATAAAGACATAGACACTTGGAATTGAATAGAAAACTAGGAAATTAAACTAACAACTTGCAACCACCTATTCTTTAATAAACCAACCAAGAACATACCTTGGAGGAAAGACTCCCTATTCAATAAATGGTGTGGGGAGAACTAGATATCCACATGTAAAATATTGAAACTGAACCCACACTTTTCCTCACTCACAAAAATTAATTCAAGATGAATAAAGAACTTAAACTTGAGGCATAAAACTACAAAACTCCTCAAAGAAAGCATAGGAAAAACACTGGAAGATATTGACCTGGGGAAAGACTTTATGAAGAACAGTGAAATGGCAATTGCAACAACGACAAAAATAAACAAATGAGACTTTATTAAACTGAAAATCTTCTGTACAGCTAACGAGACAACAACCAAAGCAAAGAGAAAACCTACACAATGGGAAAGGATATTTGCATATTTTGAAGCAGACAAAATCTTGCTAACTAGGATCTATACAGAACTCAAATTAATCCACATGAGAAAAGCCAACAATCACATATATCAATTGACAAGAAACATGAATAGGAACTTCTCTAAAGAAGACAGATGAATGGCTAACAAACATAAAAAATGTTCATCATCCACGTCTATTAGAGAAATGCAAATCAAAAACTATCCTGAGATACCATCTAACCCCAGCAAGAAGGGCCCACATCACAGAAATTTTAAAACTGCAGATGCTGGCGTGGATGTGGAGAGAAGAAAACACTTTTACACTGCTGGTGGGACTGTAAACTAGTACAACACTTTTGGAAGTACGTATGAAGAAATCTCAAAGCACTTAAGCTAGACCTCTCATTGATCCTGCAATCTCATTACTGGGCATCTACCCAGAAGGAAAAAAGTTCATTTATCATAAGGACATTTGCACTAGACTGTTTATTGCAGCTCAGTTTACAATTGCAAAAATGTAAAAACAGCCTAAATGCCCACCAAAACAGAAATAAATTAACAAGATGTGGTATATATATACCATGGAATACTATTCAGCCATTAAAAAATGGAGACTTTACATTCTTCATATTAACCTGGATTGAAGTGGAAGACATTATATTAAGTAAAGAATCACAAGAGTGGAGAAGCATAAATTCCATGTATTCAATTTTGATATGAGGACATTTAATAACAATTAAGGTCACAGATGGGGTGGGGGAAGAGGAGAGCAGAGAGAGAAAGAAGGAGGGCAGTGTGGGGAAAGAAAGAGCAGAGAGAGAAAAGGAGGGAAGGTGTTGCGTGACCTGAGACACGAACGAGCAGAAGCTTTGTTGTAGGTGTAAAACTCGCTCCTGTAATTATTAAGTCAAGAAACACTCTATACACTCTGATATGGCGTATAGCAAAGTTCTTTATTCCAAGTTTAGGTTTTATACCTTTTTAGTCACATACACACTTAATTCTTTATCTATTAGTTTCCTCATTTTCTTACTTTCTTTTTTACATATCAATACAATCACTTTTGTAGTAAATCTCTTCTTCTAGACAATGACTAATTTCTGAGCAGGTATCTAAAGGAACATCACAAGAGTAAAATTAGCCAGCGGGGAATTGAATATCTTCAAGCATTCACTCAGTTTACCCAGTATGAAGTAATGACTATGTCCTTCCTTCAGGGCAGCACATCTATAGACCTCTGACAATATGTTGTTAACATATGTCAACCTTCTCGCCCATATCTCTGAAGAAGGGCTGCACGCCCTTGGATCTCAGGCTTAACGGGGTGTACTGTCTCAGAGAAAAGGCCTAAGGAATTTTACAACTCCAAAAAAGCCTATCTCTGTGAGTAACCCAGGGGGGTCCAGATTTCTTAAGCCTCTGGAAGAAAAGTCATTTTGAACTCACACTGAATTTACTTCGTGTGCTTGATGTAGGATATGCTTATTTTTAAATATTATCCTACAGTGTAAACATGGGTAAATCATGTGTTTACTCTGTACTTGATCTTAATAATCTGTAAAATAATCTAAAAATAAAATTGAAAATATAAAAAAAATTTATCTTGAGAGTGGGGGGTAGTGGCTTTTGCCTGTCTTCCCACCTACTCAGGAGGGGGAAGCAGGAGAATCACTTGAGCCCAGGAGTTTGAAACTGCAGTGGCTATGATTGTGCCACTGCACTTCAGCCTTGGTGACAGAGGGAGACCTGGTCTCCTACAAAAATAAAGGTATTTACTCTGAAGGGTTGTTGTGGAGAAGCAATGACATAATACTTGTTAACTACCTGGCACACAACAAAGGCTCAATAAATGTGAGCTTGGATTATCATCATCATTAACTCTTTTCATACTGTGACCAAAGGATGTAATAGTGAGACAGTGGGTTTAGACAGGACAATACAACCAGTGACTATGCAATGGAGTTTTCCTGTGAAGTCAAAAGGCCAAGTTCATACCTTTATGCTTGGGTTAGCTCAGATGGACAACTGAGTTAGCAAGAGAAATGCACTGTTGTTTCTACTAAGGCAGCATCATACTTCTTTTTAACTATAAAGGAATATTTAAAGTTTTCCCCTCCAACATAAAAATATTGAAGAAATGGCAGTTCTGGGCCAGGTGTGGTGGCTCATGCCTATAATCATAGCACTGTAGGAGGCTGAGTGGGTGGCTTGAGCTCAGGAGTTCAAAATCAACTTAAGCAAGAACAAGACCCTGTCTCTACTAAAAATAAAAAAGTTAGTCAGGCATTGTGGTGGACACCTGTTGTCCCACCTGTTTGGGGGGCTGAGACGGAAGGATAGTTTATAATCCCAGCACTCTGGGAGGCTGAGGCAGGTAGATCGTCTGAGCTCATGAGTTTGAGACCAGTCCGAGCCAGAGCAAGAGCTGGTCTCTAAAAATAGCTGGGCATTATGGTGGGCACCTTTAGTCCCAGCTATTGGGGGGATGAGGCAAGAGACTCTTGAGCTCAAGAGTCTGAGATTCCTATTAGCTGTGATACCAGGGCACTCTACTAGGGGTGACAAAGTGAGACTCTGTCTGAAAAAATAAATAAAATAAAATAAAAATTAGTCAGGCATGGTGGTGTACACCTTTAGTCCAGCAACTGGGGATACTGAGACAGGAGGACTGCTTGAGCACAGCAATTTAAGGTTATGGTGAGCTATGTTATTATCACTGCACTACAGGCTGGACAACAGAGCAAGACCTTGCCTCTCAAACAAAGAAACAAATTGCTGGGCATGGTGGCTCATGCCTGTAATCCTAGCATTCCAAAAAAAAAAAAAAAAGAAACAAATCATTTATAATTGCCAAAGCTTAGAAGCAACTGATATGTCAATGGGTAGGTGGATGGATAAAGTTTGATATTTAGGTTATTAAGTATGAAATATCTAATTTCCTTAAGTACTAAGTTTGACACTTGATATATATATATATATATATATATATATTTTTTTTTTTTTTCTTTGAGACAGTGTCTCACTTTGTCTTCTGAATAGAGTATTCTGGCATCACAGCTCATAGCAACCTCAGACTCTTGGGCCCAAGCGATTCTCTTGTCTCAGCCTCCCGAGCAGCTGAGACTACAGGGCCTGCCACAACACCCGGTTATTTTTTGGTTGCAGCTGGCATTGTTTGGTGGGCCCAGGCTGGATTCGAACCCACCAGCTCAGGTGTATGTGGCTGGCGCTTTAGCTGCTTGAGCCACAGGTGCGGAGCCACACCTGCCTATTTTTAGAGACAGGAATCTTGCTCTGGCTCAGGCTGGTCTCAAACCTGTGAGCTCAGGCAATCCACCCACAGTGGATTGGCCTTCCACAGTGCTGGGATTATAGGCCTGAGGCACCTTGCCCTGCGAAAGTTGGTATTTTTGATATATTGCTTGACACTTGTTTTATTTTTATTGTATAAAGGGACATCATCATTCTTTCACATGCACATTTTGGCTTATGATTATCTTTCAAATTGTTTTTTAGAGCAATTTTTGTGAAACCATGAAAAAGTCGAAATTTTGCATTCTTTTCTTTGTTTCTTTCTTTTTTTTTTTTTTTTTTTTTGAGACAGAGTCTCACTTTGTTACCTGGGGAGAGTGTGTCATAGCTCACAGCAATCTCAAACTCTTGCGCTCAAGTGATTCCTTTGCCTCAGACTCCTGAGTAGCTGGACTACAGGTGCCCCAACACACCTGGCTATTTTTAGAGACTGGTCTTGCCCTAGCTCAGGCTGGTGGTGAACTCTTGAGCTCAAGCACTCCACCCACCTCAGCCTCCCAGAGTGCTAGTATTACAGGCATGAACCACCACGCCCGGCCTTTTATTTTCAAATATGAGTTCCGTTGTGGAACCAATGCAGCTCAGATAGCTCAAAATATCAATGAAGTGTTTGAAAAGGATGTGGCCAAGGAATGCACAGTACAACAGTTGTTGGAGAATTTCCGTTCAGGTGAGTTTAATCTTTAAAATGAGCCAGGTGGGTGGCCTAAGACCAAGGAGGATTATGCAAAGTTGAAAGCTGAGGTGAAAATGAATCAGTCTCTGGGTGGCGCCTGTGGCTCAGTGAGTAGGGTGCCGGCCCCATATATGAAGGGTGGAGGGTTTGAACCCAGCCCCAGCCAAACTGTAACAAAAAATAGTCAGGCATTGTGGTGGGTGCCTATAGTCCCAGCTGCTCGGGAGGCTGAGGCAAGATAATCGCCTAAGCCCAAGAGCTGGAGGTTTCTGTGAGCTGTGATGCAACGGCACTCTACCAAGGGTGACAAAGTGACAAAGGGTGACAAAAAGAAAACAAATCAGTCTCAGTCTACACCTGCATTAGCAGCAAGGTTTGATGTCACTCTTCCAACAATTCTGGGCCATTTTAAACAAACTGGCAAGTAAAGAAGCTAGATAGATGGGTCTCTGAATTAAATGAGCATCAAAAGAGAAATCGTCTTGAAGCTTGCCTTTCTTTGCTATCACAACATAAAAATGAACTATTTCTATGCCGTTTTGTTATGAAAAATGGATTCCTTTTGACAATTGCAAGCATCTGGCACCATGGTTGGATAAGGATCAAGTGCTGAGGGTGGCGCCTGTGGCTCAAAGGAGTAGGGCACCAGCCCCATATACCGGAGGTGGTGGGTTCAAACCTGGTCCCGGCCAAAAACTGCAAAAAGAAAAACCCTGAACTGGCATAAAGTTGAGTTAATTAATAAATATTAAAAAAAAAAAAAAAAAAAAAAGAAGAAGAAGAAGAAGAAGAAAAAGGATGAAGTGCTGAGACACAGTCCAAAACTGAATATTCATCAAAAAAGCTAACGCTGTCTGTCGGGTGGTCCGGAGCTGGTGTTATCCCCTATAGTTTCATGCAACTTGGTCAATTACAGCAGATGTCTAGTGCAACTAATGGAACAAACTAAAGAGGATGATTAAGCAGTGGAGGTTTGTCAGTAGAGATAGGCCAATCCTCTTGTAAGACAAAACCACATGTCGCACCAACAGCCATGCTCAAACCAGAGGCTGGACTTGGAAACTTTCTATCATCCACTGTATTCACCAGATCTTGCACCAATTGCATACCACTTCTTCCAGCCTTTGGACCACTTCTTGAAAGGGAAAATAGTCAATTTCAACATGCGGTGGACATACCTTTTGTGATTTCCTCACTACTCCTTCTCCAGACTTCTCTGCTGACATACCAGTAAACAAGCTACTGTTAAGATGGCAAAACTGTGTCAATAGTTTAGGCACAAGCTTTTTTTTTTTTTTTGAGGCAGAGTCTCACTCTGTCACCCTGGGTAGAGTACTGTGAAATCACAGCTCACAGCAACCTCAAACTTGGGCCTCACCCTCCCAAGTAGCTGGGATTACAGGATCCTGCCACAATGCCCGGCCATTTTTTGGTTGCAGTTGTCATTGTTGTTTGGCAAGCCCAGGCTGGGTTCGAACCAGTTGCTGAGCTATAGGCACGGAGCCATATAATAGGCTTTTGATTCGAAATCGGATATTTAATAACCTAATACACCCAGGCAATGAAATATTAATGCTGAACAAAGAAATAAGCTATTAAGTCATGAAAAGACATGGAGAAATCTTACATCCATGTTACTACATGAAAAAAGTCAGTATGGGCAGTGCATGTGGCTCAAAGGAGTAGGGCGCCGGCCCCACATACCAGAGGTGGCGGCTTCAAACCCGGCCTCAGTCAAAAACTGCAAAAAAAAAAAAAAAAAGTCAATATGAAAAGGCTACAAACAGGCCGCGCCTGTGGCTCTGTGAGTAGGGTGCTGGCTCCATATACTGAGGGTGATGGGTTTGAACCTGGCCCTGGCCAAACTGTAACAACAAAAAAAATAGCTGGGCGTTGTGGTAGGCACCTGAAGTCCCAGCCACTTAGGAGGCTGAGGCAAGAGAATCGCCTAAGCCCAAGAGCTAGAGGTTGCTGTGAGCTATGCCGTCACAGCACTCTACCGAAGGTGACAAAGTGAAGACTCTGTCTCTAAAAAAACAAAAAAGAAGAAAGAAAAGGCTACAAACTATATGGTTCCAACTATCTGACATTCCAGAAAAGGCAAAAAACAATAGAAAGATCAGCGGTGTCCCAGATTAGGGTAGGAAGGGGTGAATAGTTGGAACATGGAAGATTTTAGAGCAGTGAAACTACTCTGTATGATACTATAATAGTAGATACATGTCATTATACATTTGTCCAAAACCACAGAATGTACAACACCCTGATGTAAACTATGGTTTCTGGGTAATAATGATGGATCAGTAGGTTCATCAGTTATAACAAATTTATCACTCTGGTGGGGGATGTTGGGAATGGGGAGGTTATGCATTCTTGGGGGAATAGATTACAGAAAACCTTTGTACCTGTGGTGGGGCCTATTGCTCAGTGGTTAGGGCACCGGCCACATGCACTGAGGCTGGCAGGTTCGAACCTGGCCCCGGCCAGCTAAAACAATGACAACTGAAACAACAACAAAACATAGCCGGGCATTGTGGCAGGCACCTGTAGTCCCAACTACTTAGGAGGCTGACGCAAGAAAATGGCTTACACCTAAGAGTCTGAGGTTGCTATGAGCTGTGACATCACAGCACTCTACCCAGGACAACAGCTTGAGACTCTGTCTCAAAAAAAAAAAATAGTCTATAAAAATAAAAGTTGGCTAGAAAAAATTCTAACGGAAAAATAAATGAAAGAACACAAAAAAGAAATCCAAACAGGAAAATGGTAGACCTAAATCTATTCCTATCAATAATTACATTAAGTGTTAATGAACTGAATGCTGTGATTATTAATCAAAGACAAATGATCAGAATTGATCCTTTTTTAAAAAGCAAGGTCCAGTAAAATGCTGTGTCTAAGAGATATACTTCACATATAAAAACACAGGTCAGTTGGCAGTGCTTGTAGTCCAGTGGTTGTGGCGCCAACCACACGCCTGTGAACCTGGCCCCGGGCTGCTAAACAACAATGACAGCTACAACCAAAAAATAGCTGGGCATTGTGGCAGGTGCCTATAGTCTCAGCTACTTGGAAGGCTGAGGCAAGAGAACCGCTTAAACCCAAAAAGTTTGAGGTTGCTGTGAGCTGTAACACCATATAACTCTACCTAGGACGACATAGTGAGACCTTGTCTCAAAAAAAAAAAAAAAAAAAAAAAAAAAGTAAATTGAAGGTAAATGGCTAGAAATTTAAAGCTTATGCTAACTGTAAACCTAAAAGAGTTGATGTGACTGTTTTAACATCAAATAAGTGTAACACAATGAGGCAAGACGAGGGAAATTTATATTGATGAAAAGTCAACTCAAAAAGAAGGTATTACAATCATAATATGTACGCATTTAAACAAACCTCAAATGTAACAAAAATGATAGAATTAAAGGGACCTTAGAAAATTCCATGTAGTCGAGGCATGGTGGTTCATACCTATTATCCTAACACTTTGGGAGCACGAGGTGGGAGGATCTCTTAAAGCCAGGAGTTCAATACCAGTCTGAACAACATAGTAAGACTCTGTCTCTACAAAAAAATTATAAAAATTAGCCAGATGCAGTGAGCCCTGTAGTCCCAGCTAGTTGGGAGGCTGAGGCAGGGGAATCATTTGAGCCCAGGAGTTTGAGGCTGCAGTGAACTATGATGATGCCACAGTGCTCTAGTCAGGGCAACAAAGTGAGAGCCTGTCTCAAAAAAACAAAACAATACAAAAACAAAGAAAAGAGGCCAAGAGCAGTGGCTCATGCCTGTAATCCTAGCACTCTCTCTGGGAGGCTGAGGTCGGTTGGATTGCCTGAGCTCAGGAGTTCAGAGACCAGCCTGAGCAAGAGTGAGATCCCGTCTCTAAAAATAGCCGGGCATTGTGGTGGGTACTTGTAGTCCCTGCTACTCAGGAGGCTGAGGCAAGAGGATTGCTTGAACCCAGGAGTTTGATGTTGCAGTGAGCTATGATGATGATGCCATAGTATTCTAACCAGGGTGTCAGAGTAAGACTGTCTCATAGATAATGATTGATAGAATTAGCCCCCAAAAAACCCCCCAAATGAGTAAAGATACAAAAGATCTAAAATATGATCAACTGCCATAATCTAGTTGATATTTACAGAAACCAATAATTACAAAGTACGCATTGTACAATACAATGTACAGAAAGTACACTTGATATGTTCACCAAGTCAAAAACTTTTAGGGATCTTTTAACACCACGCACCTTGTATTTTCTAGACGGTGAATTGTGAGTAAAGCAGCTAATGGTTATCACAATTTATTACTTGCTCGGATTATGCCAGTATTTTTTGAGGGTCAAATAACTGCTATTTCCATTTACTGATATATATGCTGTATTAAAAATAGTCAAAAATTCTTATAAATATGACATTTATTTCAGGTGAAAAAATATTCAGAGCCTCATAAACAGCCCAAGACCCCAAAGAACAAACATGAACGATATTTCCCAAAAGGCGGAGGTAAGTCTCAAAAGTGAAAAAAAGCAAATGAGGGAAATCAACAAGTATGCAATAGGTGAGTTAGACTTTAAGCTTTAAAAACGTTTGCTTTGTTTTCAACTTTGCCTAAAAACTGGGTACCTTTTTTTTTTTTTTCTTGAGACAGAGTTTCACTATGTTGCCCTCGGTAGAGTGCGGTGGCTTCACAGCTCATAGCAACCTCCAACTCCTGGGCTTAGATGATTCTCTTGCCTCTGCCTCCTGAGTAGCTATGACTACAGGCACACGCCACAACACCTGGCTATTTTTAGAGATGGGGTCTCACTCTTGCTCAGTCTGGTCTCAAACTCGAGAGCTCAGTTGATCGGCCCACCTTGGCCTCCCAAAGTGCTGGGATTACAGGAGTGAGTGAGCCACCGCGCTCAGCCTTACGTGTTGTTTTTAAATTAGAATTTAGTATCTGATTTTTATATCTTAGTGGTCTTCAGCTTCTGTGGAACACTACTTACTTTTTAGTAAGTATCTACTCAGGTTGTGGTGGTTCAAATTAAGGTTTCAAACTTATTTCTATTTTCTGTTTCAATAATTTTCTTATATTTGTTTATTCTCATCTATCTTTACCTAATTTCTTATCTTTTTGAAACTTTCTTCTCTTTATTTTCTTCTAATTAAGATTCTGCTTTCTTCATCTAAACCTGTCCCAAAAACCTATGTGCCAAAACTTGGCAAAGGTGATGTAAAGGATAAGTTTGAAGCCATGCAGAAAGCCAGGGAAGAAAGAAATCAAAGGCGATCTAGAGACGAAAAGCAAAGAAGAAAAGAACAATATATTAGAGAGAGAGAATGGAACAGGAGAAAGCAGGAGGTTATTTTATTTATTTTATTTTACTTTATTCTTGTGAAGCTATTTTCATTTTTGAAATTTATATTTTATTATTCACATAATCATATTTTATATAAACTATAACTTAAAATACTTTTCTGTGTTTTTAAGCTACTATAAATTCTTCATCTACTATGATTTAGACTAATTTTTGGACTTGGGCTCATATTAATTTATATTATTATTTAGATTAAAGAAATGCTTGCTTCTGATGATGAGGAAGCCCTGTCTGCTAAGGTGGAAAAGGCTTATGTCCCAAAGTTAATAGGTAAGAACCTTGAGGGGTCAATTGTAAATTAAATGGCAAAAAAAGAACTGTAACAAAGTATCAAACTTTTTTTTTTTTTTTTGCATATTCTTAGGAACTGTTAAAGGTAAATTTGCTGAAATGGAGAAACAAAGGCAAGAGGAACAAAGGAAAAGAATGGATGAGGAACGAAAACGCAGAATTGAGCAGGACATGCTAGAAAAGAGGAAAATAGAGCGTGAATTAGCTAAAAGGGCTGAGCAGGTACCACCACCACATATCAAGTTGGTGTTTGTTTCTGAAACTAATTGTGCAAAGTAGAACTAATCAGTATGTTGCCTAATTAAAATACTTTAATACAACATAAAGCTATTAAGTAGCAGTTAACCTGGAAACAAGACCTTAAGTAAAAATATATAATATTGGATACCTACAAAGATAAGGGCAGAATGTGCCTAGGTGAAGACAGAATAGTGACAAGATTTTCGTTATATATAATCTGAGCATTCTGTCCACATTTCCTCACACTGTCCACATGGCTATTTTTCTTGACCTATTAGAGGATTCTACAAAGATGTAAGGTTACTTTTTCAACAACCTATCTACCAGCACCTAAGAAAACACCAGTCTTTTCAGGGCAGTACTTTTAAATACTAGATTTTTGAAGCAATCTTTGAATGCCTTACGTCTTTTACATGCCCTACAGTTTCCAATATCTTTCTAAAAAGAAAAGTCACAACAGAAGGAAAACACCTGCTGTGCTTACAGGCCAAGGAATCTGTTTCCCTGGCTTTGCAGACAGCCACACCTATGGGACACATGGCCAGTAGTGTGGTGGTATAGAATGACATATGCCTGGTGAACTATAAAAAAGAATGGGAATTTTCTATATTTTATTATTTTGTGCCTCCTTATCTGAGGAAAGGATGCTATACACTTTACTACTACCTCTTCTTATTACTAAAGATAGCATTAATTTTGTAATAAAATTTCATAGGAGCTAAAATTTTAATGTAGGAGAATTATAAATTATATATCATAAATATAAAATATCTAGACATATAATTATATTTGTAATATAATTATATCATACATTATAAAATAAGGAAACAAAATTATAGTAAAATATATAACATGTGGTGTTTGGCACCAAGCACTGAGCACCTACCTGGGATTCGTCTAGTTCTCTTAAATCTTGTGTCCTTTTTCGGTAGTGATTATTCCCTAGACCAGTTTTTCAACCTTTTTTTATCTCATGGCATACTTGAACCTATAGTTAAACTTCCACAGCACTCTTAAGTTAACTCCAAAAAAGAGTTAAACAATATATATATATATTCACTGCGCTTTGAATTTCTTTTGAAAATAATTTAATTAATACTCTTTTTTTGTTTGAGAGCCAGAGGGTCTCACTCTCTCACCCTGGAGTTGTGTGCTGTGGCATCATCATAGCTCACTGTAACCCCTGGCTCCTGGGCTCAAGCATCCTTCTGCTTCAGCCGCCCGAGTAGCTGGGACTACAGGCTTCCACCTTGACATCCAGAAAGTTATTCTATTTTTAGCAGAGATGAGGTCTCACTTTTGCTCAGGCTGGTCTCGAATTCTTGAGCTCAGGCAATCTACCAGCCTCCCCGAGTGCTAGGATTATTATAGTCATAAGCCACTGAGCCTGGCCTCAAATATAATTTATTATATCTTTAAATACAAAGAGTAGAGGATGGGGTAGGTAGTTAAGAAGAGTCTTGTTTTTGTTTGTAGAGACAGGAGTTCTCTGTTACCGAGGCTGGAGGATAGTAGTTCCATCATAGCTGACTATAGCCTACAGTTCCTGGGCTCAGGTGATCTTCTTGGTTTAGCCCCCCACAAAGCTGGGACTACAGGAATGTGCCATCACTCTTGACTCCCCCCCCCCCACCTTTTTTTTGGTAGAAGCAGAATCTCATTGTGTTGTCCAGGCTGGTCTTAAACTCCTGGCTTTAAGTGATCCTCCTGCCAGCCTCCCAAAATGCTGGGATTACAAGTGTGAACCACTGCACTCAGTTCAAGAAGAGTCTTTTTTTACTTTTTTCTTTTTTTTGAGACAGAGTCTCACTATGTTGCCCTAGGTAGAGTGCCGTGACATCACAGCTTACAGCAACCTCAAACTCTTGGGCTTAAGCAATTCTTTTGCCTCAGCCTCCCAAGTAGCTGGGACTACAGGCGCCTGCCACATGCCTGGCTATTTTTTTTGTTGCCGTTGTCATTGTTGTTTAGCTGGTCTGGGCTCAAGAACCCCGTGTATGTGGCCAGTCCCATAACCACTAAGCTACAGGCACAAGCCAAGAAGAGTCCTAATTAAAAAAAAAAAAAAAAAGTCTTTGAGTTTATTTGTAAAATCTTCTTTTACAAGTCCATATGCAAGAATGCTTTAAAAGGGATTCCTGGCTCGGCGCCTGTGGCTCAAGCGGCTAAGGCTCCAGCCACATACACCTGAGCTGGCAGGTTCGAATTCAGCCCGGGCCTGCCAAACAACAATGACAGCTGCAACCAAAAAATAGTGGGGCATTGTGGTGGGTGCCTGTAGTCCCAGCTACTTGGGAGGCAGAGGCAGGAGAATTGCTTGAGCCCAGGAGTTGGAGGTTGCTGTGAGCTGTGATGCCATGGCTCTCTACCCAGGAAGACAGCTTGAGGCTCTGTCTCAAAAAAAAAAAAAAAAAAAAAAGATTCCTGAGTCAGGGGAATCAGCTGAAAATCTTGTTGACCTCCCAGTTTGTGTACTGGATGTTAGAATCAAATGCCAGTAAAATTTGAGGAAGAACCTTGATTTGGTATTATTTG
>CAUYPK010072873.1:0-35255 GCA_963574355.1 Loris lydekkerianus | reverse complement strand
AAAAAAAAAAAAAAAAAAAAAAAAAAAAAAAAATATATATATATATATATATATATATATATATATAGAGAGAGAGAGAGAGAGAGAGAGAGAGAAAGACTTTACATCTTTGTATTAACCTGGATGGAGGTGGGACACATTCTTCTCAGTAAAGCATCATAAGAATGGAGGAACAAGAATCCAATGTACTCAATTCTAATATGAAGCCAGCAAACAATCTAATACATACCCACAGAAGATTTAAACTTGAATCAATTTAAGGTGGGGGATGAGGGAACAAGGGAGTGGGGAGAGGGGAGGCGGGAGAGGGATGGGGGTCTCAGTGTATGGCACACCTCTCAGCAGTGGGACACAATTATAAGATGGACTTTACCTAACAAACGCAAAACAGTGTAAACTAAATCTTTGTACCCTCAATGAACCTGAAACTAAATTACAAAAAAAAATTTTATTTTATATGGAAAAATATATATAAATGGAACACCTATGTCCATACAGTTTCAAGCTCTTATAGTGAATTAATTGAATGTAAACAGTCCAGTGAATTAATCAGTCACAGGTGTATGTACTTATCAGGCTAATCTTTTAAGATTATTAGTGCATGTAAATCTTATGTAGTAAATCAAGTGTGCAGTCAGGACAGACCCTTACAGTTATTATTGGAAAGGCTTTTCTTTAGGGGAAAGTTAAAATCTCTTGGTGATGCTTTGGGAAGCTCATCTCCTGATGGCTGTTTTGTTTACCTCCTTTGTTATAAATTTTTCCATATCAGATCCAAGCCCGGGAGATCAGATTGCTCATGTTCTGTTTTTGCTAGCAGAACTGCTTCCCTGAACTGTCATTTTAGTACCACTCGGTTCATCTTGCTCTCTGATGTTATGCAAAACATTTCGGCCTCCTAAATTGCCTGATCCAAGCCTTATTGGCCAAGCATTTTCCACTCTTTGATCCTTCTTGGCTTTGCTATTTATGGGTATCAAAAAGCTGTAGATGAAGGGTGGGCAAATTCAAAGGTGCCCAGCATTGCTTTGGGGCCTGAATCCATAAAATCAGGTCTGTCACAGGGCTGGTGTGTTTTCTCTAACTAAACTGCGTACATCACAAGAATACCACTCTCCATTTTGTCTACTACACAATTATGTAAAGGACTGAATGAGGTTTGTCTTGAAAATGATGAGTGCCTTCCCCTTTACTCACAGCACACAGCAACGTATTCATCTGCATGAGATACTTTTCAAAATATTGCTGCATAACTTTCTTCTTCCCAACAATTGCAGTTTCAATGTTATATTATATTCATGTGACTTTAACAAATATCTCTCTTCTCTATTACATTGTAAGCATCATGAGTCAGGAAATGTGTGCACTCAACCCATTTTTATGTTCCTAGAACCTAGCACAGTGCCAGGTAATAATTAGTATGTGTTGGACAAACTTAACCATGCCCAAATATTTTAGGAGCTTCTCCTCTGGAATTGTCTTCAGAACTGATTTCCCAGCAACAAGAGACAATGGCCTCCCTATATAATAAGTCTACAGTGATCAAAACAGCAAGGTACTGGCACAAAAATAGAGATAAAGATCTATAGAATAGAATAAGGAACTAGAGATGAAACCAGCCATATTTCACCATCTGATCTTCAATAAACCAAACAAAACCAAACACTGGGGAAAAGAATCCCTATTTAATAAGTGGTGCTGGGATAGCTAGTTAGCCACATATACAGACTGACACTGGACCCATGCCTCTCAACATTGACAAAAATAGACTCTTGCTGGATAAAAGATTTAAATTTGTCAGTGCAACTTGATGGACCTACTTGGTCCATTTGCACTGAACTGAGGGTCTCTGGAGGTCAACACCAGCAAGCCCTCCCCACAGAGAGGCAAGGGTGTGGCTCCTCCAACGTTCCTCACTGTCTTTTGTTGCAGTTTCAGGCATGAGAAAAACAGTGCAGGGGTAAGCTTCAAAGGGAGGGTCAGGGTTAACAAACAAGTAGTTTATTTTTAACTGCACGACTGTCCTAACACATTCCGTTTACTGCACTTCCATCTGGCCTTAATCTTATCACTGCTGCTTTGTGACATCGGTCTGGGACAGCATGCTGTGTCTAGCGAGCTCTGTTTTCAGTACTCACGTCCAGCAACAATGCTTGGCTTTCCTCATGTTACCCTGTCCCTAGTGCCTAGCACTTTCATCACTATGCCCTATCCTACATAAATTTAAGACAGAAAATGATAAAAATTCTAGAAGAAAGTGTGGGAAAAACTCCTGATGATACTGGCTTGGGAAAAGATTTATGAAGAAGACCCCCTTGGCAATTCACCAAAAATAAATAAATGGGACATGATCAAGCTCCAAAGCTTCCAGGTTTGTGTGAAACAGCAGGAAGGCATCCTCTGTGGGTCTGCCTGCATTCCCTCCTGCCCTTCCTTTGCTCCACGTGGCTCCTCTCCTCAGCCCCTTTCCCTCTGTTGTCAGAACCATTGAAGCAGCCACCACAGGTCACCTGGCACAGCTGTGCTGGTCCTGACCTGGACCCAGGGAGGTCAGGCTGAGGAACAAAGACAAGCTGTGGAGAAACGGTCACGGTGCCAACTATGTCCCTCTGGGTACCAGCAATCACCCCCCGTGGCGAGTAACCCTGGGGAGGGAGGGAAGCTAAACTTACTAAGGACTGAAGTGTTTCTTTTATGTGTTCTTGTAAGGTTTTAGTTTCTTTTCTTTACACCAGGCTTATTATTTACTTTAGTGACTAAAAAAGATATACACAGCACGTGTTCTTAAGTATCATAAGGGAAATGATGTCTTTAAATTAATTTCAATAATTACTCATTAAAAAGGCTTCAGAACATGGTGTAAAATTACATGAATTTGTAATAGAATATACAGATAGTTAAAGTAATTGAGCTGATAATACATCACCTAGGGTTACTTTGTTCTGCAATTAATGTGTAAAACTCTGTGGTGTGCTGGCCCAAAGGGGCTCAGAGCCGGGACTTGTAGCCACGTGACTCTGGGCACATCACTGAACTTCACACACCTGTTTCCTCATCTGTAAAAGGATCATCATACAGTTCACCTCACAGAGCAGTGGTCCCCAACTTTTTTGGCACCAAGGACTGGTTTCATGGAAGACAATTTTTCTGCAGACCAGGTGGGGGATGGTACTGAGGGGTCTGCGGCACTTGACTTACTGTGGGCCCTATGCAGTCAGACCCCTCTGCTGGTGATTGTCACGTTTGCAGCCGCTCCCCAGCACCCGCATCCCCGCCTCAGCCCCTCAGATAGTCAGGCATCAGATTCTCATAAGGAGCCACATCCCTGATCCCTCTCATGCATAGTCGCAGGGGGGTTCACACTCGGTAAGAATCTAAGGCCGCTGCTGATCCCATGGGAGGCGAGCTCAGGCTGTGATGGCACTGATGAGGAGCTGGGAGGGCTGTGAACACAGAGGGGGCATTGCTGGCTTCCACGCTGGGCCACCCACCTGCAGCCTGGCCCTGGGGGGTGGGGGAACCACAGTCACAGGGTAAAGCATGTACAAGGGCCTGGGACTTGTAACACTGCCTTGTCACTGCTGTTGTTGTTTTATATTTCAAACACTCTACACGTATCTTTGTGAGGGGTTCAGAATGCTATTGCCTCATCTATCAGAGCTTAGTATTCATATACACAATTTATAGTTGAAAAAATAGTATTTCACTTGATATCTAAAAAGTTCCTCCTTCCCCCATGCCGTCTGCCTTTTATTGAGCAGTGGTTGAATATGTTTTAGAAGTGGTGCCTGGAAACACCGGGCAGCAGGAGGGGGCGCCCACATGCTCAGAGGAGAGAAAGTGGGGATCTGGCATCCATCAGGAAGATGATGATGACAGTGAGGAGGCTGGAGGTTATGACCAGCTCTGCCATGGTGCACTAGGGAGCCACCTCGGGCAGGTCACTCAACTGCTCTGAGTGCCTTTCCCATCTCTGGGATCACAATATTCTCTGTCTCACCCAGTCTCTGTGAGATGACACGTGAGGAAGAGCTCTGGGGTTTGTCCTTGTTGGTATGAGCATCCCAGCTCCACCTCATGAGCCAGGGGCCCCTGGACTTCCCCAGGCTCTTTACCCTTTTCCCTCCCGGGTCCTCCCCAGACTCTCCCTCCCTGTTCAATTCTCTCTGAAGTTGTTTACTTCAGCCCTTAGAAGGGTCTGAAATCTTTCATTAGTATAATTTGTCCCTTGATTTCTTCCCCACCGGGTTTAAGGCATTGAAAGCCAGGGAGGGAGAAATGGTTTAAACATTCACTGAAACGCAGCTGACAATAAGACAGCCGACCTCCCACAACTGGAAACAACCTCACCAAACAAAGGAACTTATTTATCCCAGAAGCAATAGTGCTATCTTCGAGGAAAGCAAAACAACAACAATCTCCTAGAGCCACAGACACAGAGGCTCCTCAGTGGCTTTAGTTTCAGCAGTCAGTAAACATTTACCCACCAGTGACCACAGGCCAGGTGGGAAGATCTAAAAGAAGAGACGAGAGCCATTTGTGATCGTCAGGACCCTGCGTTCAGGTGCGTTACTTAGAGAAACAAACCCAGGTTCACTGTAGGAAAAGATGTTAGCTGCCTGCCAACACACACCCCCTAATAATTTCATTAATTCATTGTGTTTGACAAACCAACCCACGGAGTCATTTGGAGATGGCTTGTGTGCTACAGACCGTGTTTGACTTCTTAAACCAGTGATTTCTTTAGCATACAGATATTTTACCAGTAACAATGAAAGTTAAAATGCAATCAAATATTAAAAAATAGAAAATACTAACTTCAAAAACTTATCTAGTTTTTTTTTTTTTTTATTGGCACAGCTCACTCATTAAGATTGCTCACACTCAATCCCAAAATAGCCTATGTCAAATGCACTTAAAAAAAAATAAAAAGGCCTGCAAAATAAGGGCCTTTGCTTTCTAAGCCCCTGGCGGTACTCGCTATTCAAACATCAAAGGCCTGCATTTGTAGGATAAAAATTCATCACAGATTCTGAGGTCTCACACACACACATGCTGCACACAGTTTTAGAATTCTAAAAGCCACCTGACCCCAGAAGCACTGTCCCACTCCATGTTTCCAACCCAAAGGGCCCGTGAGTTTCATTCCCCTGGAAAGCAGGCACCGCATTCTATGGGTGACTAGCTGTGCTTTTTGTTTCTCTTATCTGATGCTGGAATTTTTCTCTGCAGCTTTAGTGACTGCCATGACCTGGGGCCCATGAGGGCCTGGGATGACACTCGTGACTGTCCTGTGGTTTCATGAGTTCCCGTTAGTAGATGGTCTTCTTCTTTTCAGGGGATATTTAGAAATCTTTGACTTAGTAAATTGAAATCTGTGTGGGAATATGCACAGTACAGGTCAGAATTCAAGCCAACAGAGAATTAAAAAAACAGAAAACAAAAAACCTTCCTGGCCTGGAACACTAGCTGTGTAAGAAGTGGAGGTGGTGATAGAGGCTGTGTTCATGAAGTTAAGGAACGGTGGAAAACTTTCCTTAAACCGCAGTGGGAAATGGGTCAAGTCCCACAAGTACTGGTTTAATTCCCTGCTCAGTGAGAACCACAGACAGGAGGCTGGTTAAAGGCTGAGCCCGACAACTGTGGTTAGGAAGGCAGCTGTGGTTGCTGGATGATTTTCAGCTCTTCTGGGCTGTTGAAGTGAAAACTAAGGACAATCATTAATGTGAAGTGTAGCTCCTAAGAACCTCCTCAGAAACTGAGAGATAGGGAGGGAGAGGGAGAGAGGAGAAGGGGAGAGAGGAGGGAGAGAGAGATTGGGGGGAGGGAGAAAAAGAGGGAAGGAGGGAGGGGGAGAGAGAGAGAGAGAGGGAGGGAGGGAGGACGAGAAAGGAGAGAGAGAGAGATGGGGAAGGAGGGAGAGAGAGACAGGGAGGAAGGAAGGGAGAGATAGGGAGGGAGGGGCAGAGGGAGAGTCTGTCAGTGGAGGCATAAATGCTCCATGGATCAAAATGTAAAGGCCGAAATCGTGGCGTCTGCTGCTGAGAGGCCGGCACCCCGAGTCTGTGCTGCTGAGAGGCCGGCACCCCGAGTCTGGCTCTGCTGCTGAGAGGCCGGCACCCCGAGTCTGGCTCTGCTGCTGAGAGGCCAGCACCCCGAGTCTGGCTCTGCTGCTGAGAGGCCGGCACCCCGAGTCTGGCTCTGGCTCCTCCTTTCCCGTTAGTGGGCTGGCTGGCTAGATCACACAGAGCTGTTATTTCCCAAGTCTAATATCTCATTACTCACACTCTCTGCTTCTTGCTTTTTATTTGCTTTGTGTGTATGTCACTTTTACTGTGAATATATATTTTTCCTTTTTTGCAGTTTTTGGCCGGGGCTGGGTTTGAACCCACCACCTCCAGCATATGGGGCTGGTGCCCTACTTCTTTGAGCCACAGGCGCCGCCCTACTGTGAGTGTTTTCATAAGAGTAAATAGAGGAAGGAGGGGGTGAAAGGGGAAAGGTGGGTATTATTCTCCTTGTATGAAGCACTCATGCGCGTTTGAGAGGGACAGTGGCAACAATCAACTAAAATGAGGTTTTTCCAATTACATTCAAGTGTCCTTTGCCAGCGTCTGTCGCAGTTGCTGCAGATCACTGCAAACTGGTGGATTGCTATTAAATAATACCTTTAGGTTTAATATTTGCACATTTTTGTCTAAGTCTTGCTGCTACTAGCTTCGTTATACAGAGATACTGACATTTGCTCTGGAGTCCATGCCCAGAGGCACCTGCAGTGTTCAGCTGTGACCACAGACCCATGACGGGAGCTGTGACCGTACACGTGAGTCTGCTCACCGTGTCCAGCCAGCATCCCTTGCTGTTCTCTGAGAAGGGCGTCCTTGTAGGAGGTCAGCGTGCCCTAGCCACCGTTCTGTGACATCTGAGAGCACTTCCTGCTACTTCAAGGGATTATACAATCCTGAGAAATGGTTTCAAAACAAGATTGCAGTTAACCTTATTTTTGTGAACATGCCCTATGTCTTACAATACTTGCCTCATCCCCTTTTTGGCAAGGAAAGGGATGAAAGAAGGCTATCATGATAGGAACTCACTGTTTTGTTTTGAGACAGTCTTGCTATGTTGCCCTGGATAAAGTGCTGTGGCATCACCACAGCTCCCAGCAACCTCAAACTCTGGGGCTGGAGCAATCCTCTTTTACTTTCATAGAAACCATTTACAGCAGCCTCACCACATGCCCAGCACTGTCTGTACACAAGAGATGAGTGCCTTTCTGAGTGGATTCCTAAATGAAGAAATTGAAACTATAAAAAATCCAGGTACCTAGTGCAGATCTGAGAGCTATAAGGAACAATTCTAGAATTTTAACCTAATTGTGACATCAACAGTAATTACTCTTTCCTGTATACCATGCTCATTATCTGAATCTAGCTCTTTGAGCTCAGGGACCACGTCTTAACAAATTGCGTATATCCCACAATAAACAAATTTTGTATATATATGGATTGCATGTGGCAGCTCCTTTCCCCAAAGAGAGTGGTGGAGAGGAGAGAAAGGAGACGCTTTCTGGGGAGAAAACGCAAACACGACCTCTGCCAGTGAGTCCAGGTCACACCGGCAGTGCCACGCCCCGCTGATGGGTGTAGCATTGACACAAGGCAATGACAATGGCCCTCGTGATCTTCTTCCCCCAAACTGGTAAACCTTGTCTAGAGAAAAACATTGGACAAATCCAAGCAGAGGGACAGTCCCCGCAACACCTGCTCAGGGCCGTTCAAAGCTGTCAAGGTCATTAGAAACAAGGACGGTCCCCAGAGATGTCACAGTGGAGAAGAGCCCAAGGGAGGCTTGATGTAATGTGATATCCCAATGGGCTCTTAAAACAGAAAATAGGCTGTCAAGATAAACTAAAAAAAAATTGGAATAAAGTATGGACTTTAGTTCCTGGTTCCTGGTGCTGGTTATTAGCTGTGACCAATGTGTCACATTAATGAACAATGTTAACAGCAGGGGAAACTGGACAAATGACACAAGAAGTCTCTGGCTGTCTTCTCAACTTTTCTGAAAATCTAAAACTATTCTAAAATTAAAAACTTTTAAAATTAAAAACCTATATAAGCCATTTTGATCTTCTTTTCTAACCTGTGGCTTGGTTATTAGGATATCATCGCTCTTGTGGGGAAATCTTTGCATTTTTTTCTCCAGGCTTGGACTCAAAGGCGGTTGACCGGTGTTAACAGGTGCACAAGTTAAATAATTCTGCAAGAACACTTGCTAGGAATTTTCGGAGTGAGCTTTGCTTTGTGCTACCTGCTCTTCACACCGCGGGCCACCCACCTGGCCAGACAGCAGACTCCGCAGCAGGGCACACATGAGTGGGTCTTGACCTTGTGACTGAACATGCAACCCAGTGGAGCAGACAGCACATTGGTACAGCATATCAGGAGGCCTCATCAGAACTCATATTTTTACAATAACAAGCTTTGATGCTGTAACACTGGGTCACATTCTCAAGGTCAGGACTATACACCAGGAACAGGTGATCCCGCAGTAAACCACAATCCAGTTTTTATTTCATCTGTGTTAAAACCATCTGTCATAAGAAGCAAAGCAAAATAAACAAATAAACGAAAGACAGTCCAAACCAAATATTCATTCCTACCCCTTGGTGAAGGTAGATACGGTAGGTAAGACTGAGGATTCTAGGCAAAATAATAATCTATAGTAATATTACTCTCCAGAGTAAGTACAATGACCTAATATAGACAAATAGCAGACGAGAAGTGTCAGTGAACAGAGGCTGAAAAATGTCACTGTTGTCAATCTAGCTGCTTAATAGTGCTTAGTGAGAGTCTTTTGTGAGTTTTATTAAATAATTGAACATCATTTTTTATATTAGGACATTTATCTCAATGATACTTAAATTACAGAGGATGGAAATTGATAAGTGTGTCTGTAAATATTGCTCATTTTTGATAAAATGCTGCCTTAGATTCTAGAAGCATAGTTTAAGTCAATGAATTTATGGGGAAACACACAAGTAAAATGTTAGTGCATTCGCATTTTGTAAAAAAAACTATAGGAAATAATATTTAACGTATTCAGTAGTTTTTCTTATTTTACTCTTTATCAATTTTAAAAAATATTAAAGCACTTGCAACCTTACTTAATTAGTTTCCAAATATTTAAAACTATTTAATACCGCCCCCATCCCTGGGACTTGGTAAAGCAGCATAAATAAAACATTTCATAAAATTCCCCCTTATTTATTAGGAATAAAAGAAGAGCTGACTCATATTTTCTGAGAGATTACAACCCAAACACAGAAAAATTCTTTTAATAGAAGTGGCGTGTTTCTGTACTTCAGGGGGAGTGGCTGACATCCCCCAAATGCTGTTGAATGTAAGAAACATTTTAGGGATCTAAGGGTTAGTGGGTTTGAAGAGTGAATATATTCCCCTTCATCCTTTTCCTGGTTTCGTGTTTCTGACATTGTCTGCTTCCCTCCTGGTATTTCTGAATTTTACTGTCATCACTTGACTAGGAAGGCATCCTTTTTCTTTGATGCTACTGTATTGAAACTTTATTAAAAAAACAAACAACAAAAAAAAAACAGCCCTGAGAATGAAGAATGCGGAGCAGGTTGATACCGGCTGGGGCGGGCGGTGGAGCAGAGCACAGACGCAGCCCCACTGGCCACAGGGCAGCACGACGCCCGGCTTTCTTTGGAAGGCAGCCCCAGGACTGTTGGGAAGGAGACATTCCATGGCGTTCCTGAGGACCGTGATCAGTGCTCCTGTCTTTTGCCAGGTTTTACATAAACTTGGCATAGCTCAATGTAATTGCCCACTGGGCTGGTAACTACAGGCCTGAACTCCAAATTCGTACTTTTACACGTCTGCTCCCACTCTGTAGTAGCTGACTCACAAATGACAAATCCCTTGATCGTCCAGGATGAGGGTGTGAGTGCGTGTCTGAATGAAAGGGCAGACCATGGCAATACTGACCTTCGTCTAGTCTGTTTTGTGCTGCTACAGCAGAATACCTTGACGGAGTAAGTTACCGTATATACTCGAGTATAAGCCGAGTTATTTCGGCACAAAATTTATACTGAGTTAGGGTTTCTCGTGCCGAAAAATTTTGTGCCGAAAAAATTTTGTGCCAAAAAAACTCGGCTTATACTCGAGTATATACAGTATACTGAACAGAGTTTATACCTTACCGTTCTGAAGGTGCAAAGCCCAAGGTCAAGGGGCCCACAGCTGATACGGGCCTTCTTACTGAGTCTCCCCATAGCAGAAGGTGGAGAGGCAAGAGAAGAGGTGCCCGAGAGAGATGGGGCTGGACTCACCTGTCAGGAACCCGCTCCCCAGTAAGGACCTCACTGCCCGAGAGAGATGGGGCTGGACTCACTTGTCAGGAACCCGCTCCCCAGTAAGGACCTCACTCCATTCATGAGGGCAGAGTCCAAATCACCTCCAAAATGTGCCACCTCTCAATACTGACAGGCTGGGACTAGGTTTCCAACTCATGAACTTTGGGGGACATATTCAAACCATACCTCATACTCAGGCAGAATTTGGATGAAAGGGTACAAAATGAATACAGAGCAAGAGAGAAAGGAAGAAAGGAGGAAAAAGAAAGCAGCTTTGGTTATCATAAGTAGCAGGGTGGTGGTTAGTGGGCAGGAGTGGTGGCACTTCGGACGGTCGGCAAAGGCAAAACTCAAGCTGACAGTCAAATGATGGTTGTAACAACTGGAAGACGATTCTGAGCCAAGGGAAAAGCTGGTGCAAAGGCCTGGGGTTTGTAAGAATCTCAGCATGTTTGGGGACCATTTCTATGGTTGGAGTGGAGGGGCAAGGGGACAGTGTAAGAGATAAGATTCGAGAAGATGTGGGCTGAATAACGGTGGGCTTTATCCTCTGCAGATAAGGGTCCAAGCTTTATTTTGAGTATGATTGAAAGCCACCCAGAGGTTTTCGGCTAGGCTAAGGAGTGAGGGTGACTTGATCTGATACATGTTTCTTAAAGATCACACCTTGATGTACATTTTAAAAGATCACACATTTTAAAAAGAACATTAGGAAGAATGTTTTATAGGAGAGAAAGGTGTAGGAAGGAGGAACGGATGCCACTGAGGACGGTGTTGCTACAGCTGGCGACCAGTGACGGTAGCTCACACTCAGGAGGGGGTGAGCTGGACACGCAGAGATGGACGATTCTGGGTGACAGAGAGGGCAGGACCAGAAGAGGGACTGGAGGTGGGGGATAAAGGAGAAGAATCAGGGTTAAGTTACAGATTTCTGGCTTGGGGAGCTGAGTGGATGGTGGTGCCTCTTTTGGGATGGGTCGTGCTGGTGGAAAATCAGACTGGGGGGAGCTGTGGAACAGGAGCCGTCTTCACCATGTTATTTCTGAGGTGTCTAATTGAAGATGTCGTGCTGGCCACTGGATGTACAAGTCCAGGAACTTCTATTTCATGGCTGAGACACATCCAGAAATTTGATCTGGCTCTGCTCATCTGATAAGGAAGATCTGAGGGGGGTTTGGACATAGCCTTAGTTTACTCCAATATTTAGAGGTCTGTGAGAAGAGAGATGATCAGAGAAGGTGTCTGAAAAAGAACAGCCCAATAAGACAGAAGGACCAAGAGGTGAGATGTTACGGAAGGCAAAAGGAGACGGCGCTTCAAGAAGAATGGGCTGGGCCACGTGCGATTGTGCTGAAAGACCAGACAGAAGTGACCTAAGGATTTGGTGGGTGGAGATCCCAGCAGAACAGTCTTCGAGGCTGAGTATGGGGAACACATATTTGGAGCAGCTTAGGTCCTTGGAAGTACAAGTCTTTGTAGTCAAGGCATGTTTTTGTTCTTAGGAGGTTAGGAATACATTTGTACCCTGATGGCTGTATGAAATAAAAGTAACAAAATTCAGTGTTTCAAAATACAGTTTTGGAGAAATAGTTAGAAATTTGAAAAACCACTTCATTCCTCTTAATGCATTAACAGCTTTTTTTTTTTTTTTTTTTAAGGAAATGACTCCTTTTCAAATTGTGAGAGTTTGTTAATTCTCAAACATGTTGAAGCAAAAAAAAAAAAAAAATACCTTTAAGTATCATACTTGAGGAGTGAGGCTTACGTGTTCACAGTCTGAAGTAACTGTTTACACAGGAAGCAGAAAGAATAAAAGGTTCTAATACTTCTGAAAGTGATTGATACAGAATTGTAGACACTTAAAAAGGCAGAAAACATTTTCACCAGCAGATATTTAGGGAAGCGTCGAATACAAATAAATTCAATTTATTTATTTTAGAAAGTGAACATACATACTACATATTATTCTTACAGACACAGGGTGAAGGGGCAGTGAGTCACTGCAGAAGTGGAGACCAGCGGGCTTGCAGCCGTCCAGAGCAATTTTAAGGTGAACTTGTGAAGTGGCAAGTGGGGAAGTTCAGACATCTAGGTAGTGTGATCAGAGACAGAGGTCAGGGGTAATATTTAGGGATGTGGTGAATAGGACTGACTGTGGCACAGGGACTGTCAGGAAACGCAAATATAAGGATACGTTGGGGTGATTTTGTAGCTGGTTTGAAGGCTGAGGTAAAAACATTTAATTTTGCCAACATTTGTGCAGATGAAAATTTCTGTACAGAGTAATGGCCTTTAAGTTTTCTTTTTGCTATTAAAATATACATTCTGGCTGGGATTTTCACTGAGAGGTTCACAAGATGCCGAAGTGGTCAAACCAGCAAGTGTCTTGGAGAACTTGAGCTCTAACAGGAGAACAATGGGTGGCCCTGTCTCTCCTGAGCAGTTGGCATTCCGCTGTCCTGTGAGGGGGATATTCTGTCCTTACGTCACAGATAAGAGGACAGGCTCTGAGGTTCACAGCCTGCCTAAGACTGTGTGGGGAAGCCAGAGGGAAAATGGAGCCGACACTGTCTGCAAAGCCAGAAGGAAACACGTCTTATCGTTTCTTTCTTTTTTTATTTATTTATTTTTTATTAAATCATAGCTGTGTACATTGATATGATCATGAGGTTTAGAAGTTCACTCTGGCGGGGGCTGTGAGACCTCTGGCCTGAAATGTGTGTAACTCCTATGTTTACAATCGTTGTCCATTTGCACATCACGCTGTACGTAGGTACTATCTGTCCCTGCTCGGTTGTGGCTGCACAGGGACCAGGCGTTATATGCGGATTTTGGTCTCATTCTCCAGGTTACGACCCCGGTTTGTGTAGAGGTTGGAGTTCTGAATTAAGCATTAAGGAACCCAGGCTTGCCAGATTCTTCTTATTCTCTGCCAGATCTGTGGTTCTGACCACAGGGAACCACAGTGCTTGGCCCAAGCCACCCGCTGCACAACCGCAGGGGGCGCCGTACACACCACTTGCTGGCCCTGCTTCCTGGCTGCTGTGCTGACGTGGGATCCCACAGCCGTTGAGGCCCAGATGCCCCAACCCAAATGTGATGGTTAATTTATGTGTCAGCTTGGCTGGGCTAAGGGACGCTCGGGTAGCTGATAAAAAATTGCCTCCTGGTGAAAGCATGAGGGTGTTCCTAGAAGAGATGCAGGCGTCCTCAAACTTTTTAAACAAGGGGCCAATTCACTGCCCCTCAGACCGTTGGAGGGCCGAACTATAGTTTAAAAAAAAAACAAAAAAACAATGAACAAATTCCTATGCACACTGCACATATCTTATTTTGAAGTAAAAAAACAAAATGGGAACAAATACAATCACACTGCCTCATGTGGCCCGTGGGCCGCAGTTTAAGGACCCCTGGATTAGTGTTTGAATGGGTGGACAGAGCAAAGATCCAGCATCCAGCCCACCGGGGCCCACATAGAGCAGAAGGCAGGGAAGATGAATTTACTGCCTTCGCCAGCCTGGTGGGCACCATCCAGCATCCAGCCCGCTGGGGCCCACATAGAGCAGAAGGCAGGGAGGGTGAATTTACTGCCCTCGCCAGCCTGGTGGGCACCCTCCAGCATCCAGCCCGCCAGGGCCCACATAGAGCAGAAGGCAGGGAGGGTGAATTTTACTCTTTACTTTTCTTGAGCTGGGGGATCCATCCTGGACACTGGAGCTCCTGGTTCTAGGGCTTTCAGACGCTGGGTCTCACACCTCTGTCCCCACCCTGTGTGTCTCCCCTCTTTATCCCCTGGGTTCTCAGGACTTCAGACAGACTGAATGACCCCACCGGGTTTCCTGGTCCTCTAGATTGCACATGGCAGGTCATGGGGCTTCTTGGCCTCTATAATTGAATGATCCAATTCTCATTGTAAATCCCCTGTTATGAACAGATCCTATTGGTTCTGTTTCTTCAGAGAAATAGACGCCAAGTTTCCTGCGGTCCTGTGGGCCCTATAGCTTGGATAGTTGACTGTGTCTCCAGGGGCCAGAGACGCTCCCTCCAGCCCAGTCCTTCAGTACTCCAGTTTCTCCAGCTGTTGTCTCCACCCCTGAACTATTAGGAGCCAACTACGCCTTCCACATGAACTTAGTGTAATGACTGGGAAAGGCCTTAAGAATCTGAACAGATCGTTCAGAGGAAATGTCAGAGACATGGGCTTTATCAGAGAACAGGCAAAGAGATGAATTCGTCATTCACCCGTCCAACACTAGTGAGCACCCAGATGGGTCAGCGCATCCAGCTTCTCGGGTGTGTGACCTGTGCTGTCACAGAGGATCTCTTGCTCACATGGACCCCATGTCTGGGTTAATACTTTGCCGTCACCATCTTGAATTTCTTTATATAATAATTTTATGGCTGAACATGTGTTTGTAGGTGAAGTCTGATGGGACGACGGAGTGTGTGCCCCAGTGGAGAAGACACTCACAATGTTCCTATCTACTTGCTCCTCCCTGCCCTGTCTCCACACAGCAGTTGTGATGCCTATGAGAACATTCCAGACCAGTGGATTCCAGATTGTCATTGGAATATGAGAACATTCCAGACCAGTGATTGTCAACCAGTGAACCAGTGCGCCGTGAGAGGATGTTAGGTGTGCCATGGAAAGTTTTAAAGATCATTAATAAAATTATTTTCAAAACAAATTCAAAGCACAGTAAGTGCGGCATATACTCGAGTATAAGCCGACCCCCTTAATTTTACCCTAAAAACTGGGAAAACTTAGTGACTTGAGTATAAGCCGAGGTGGAAAATGCAGCAGTCACTGGTAAATTTCAAAAATACAAATATATTCCCAAAACAATTACAATAATTGAGGAACCAGTAGGTTAAATGCTTTTCAATATTTATTGCTAAAGAAAAACTGAACTAGCAACAACAACTTTAAAACTTTAAATAAAGTGCAGAAAACCGTAGCTTAACAGGTAACCAAGCTGTGGGTTATATAGATGTGGGTTAAATAGTTCAGTGGAATACAGTTCAGTTCAGCCGCCTACCTCTTCAGCTCAGCCGCGACTTGTGGACTGAGCTGAAGCACCGCCCCCTCAAACAGACGGCAGAAGACGACTGGAGACTACATGCTTTTGATTAGGTGCATGCGCACCAAATCAAATAACCTTTATGACCCAAGTATAAGCCAAGTTCGGGGTTTTCGGCACAAAAACTCAGCTTATACTCGAGTATATACGGTATCTCAAGAATGGAAGAAAAAGTATCCAATGTACTCAGCCCTACTATGAAACTAATTTATAGCTTTCATACGAAAGCTATAACCCAAGTATAACTTAAGAATGTGGGGAAAGGGGAAAGGGAGGGGATGGGATGGGGAAGGATGGGTGGAGGGAGGGTAAATGGTGGGACCACACCTATGGTGCATCTTAGAATGGGTACAGGTGAAACTTACTAAATGCAGAATATAAACACCTGAACACAACAACTAAGAAAATGCCATGAAGGCTATGTTACCCAGTTCGATGAAAATATTTCAAATTGTATATAAAACCAGCACATTGTACCCTATGATTGCATTAATGTACAAGCTATTATTTAATTTTTTTAAAAAGGGGAAGGTAAGGTTTAAAAGGCTTCGGGTTTGGCCCCACGCCCCCCACTACCTGCTAAAATGGCAGATAGTTGGTAGCAGGATAGTTGGTAACAGCCACTGCAGCTAAAATGGCAGATAGTGGCAGGGCAGGATAGGTGGTAACAGCCACTGCAGAGGACCCTCTGCTGATCTGACTTGTGCATCTCTAGGCATAGGGGTCAGCCCAGCCCTCATCACTGGGTCCTAGTGGGTGAGGCTTCCCCAGGCTAAGAGCAACCTTCCCTAGTACAGGTATGTTGCGGCAGGTGCTCTCATCTTGATACTTCTGTCACCTGGTGAACACCACAATCCATATCCCATGCAATCCTTACAATGCCCTTCTCAAACTCAAAGAGTGACCCAAAAAAGTACAAACCAGCATCCAGGAAACCTGCAGCCTAGTCTTAGCTCTGCCAGGTAGTAACTGTATAACCTTCCTCAAGTTACTTAAACTTTAGGTCTCTTTTTTCATATGCAAACTAGCAATAGTATTACATATTTGGTTATTTGACACAGTCATGCCGATCAAAACATAATAATGGATATGACACTATGATACTGCTTTGTTTCCCTATCTGATGCCATAAAAATAGGAGGAATTCTTTAGGCAATGTGGTCTCTTAAAAGACCCAAATGAATGAACCCATTAAGGTGAAATTTCAGACAAAGTGAAAAATGAACCCTGGACCAAGATAGAAATCAGGAAGTTAAGGTCCTAACCAAAATTCTGTTGGCATAATGTAAGCAGGAAATGTGAGAAATTGTCCAGGACAGGTCCTCAGGAACTGTCTTTTCTAACCCTATAATTTACACAAAAGGAAACTGAGGCCCAGAAAGGCCAAGTGATTTGTCCAAGTCATACAGCAAATTTGTGGCTGAACCAAGAATAGAACCCAGGTTCTTTACTTTTTTTTTTTTTCTTTCTATTTTTAGTAGGTATAGGGGTCTCACTCTTGCTCAGGCTGGTCTCCAACTAGTGAGCTCAAGCAATCTGCCATCCTTGGCCTCCCTGGGTGCTAGGATTATAGGAATGAGCCACTGTGGCCAGAACTCAAGTTCTTCCCAGTTCCCCCACTAAGATTTTGTGTAAAACCTGAGCCTGGTCCATGATTGCTACCCTGAAGGGCATGATGACACCATAACTGAAGAAAATACCACTCCCTTCCCTAGGGTGTTCACCAAGGGACGTGAAACAGGGGGCACTTATTGTCCTGTGCCTACAAGTTAGCTTGCTCACAAGTATAACTCACTCCCTCACTGTGGAAATCACTCTGCCAACTCTTCAGCACAAAACAAATAGGATGTGTTGACTAAAAGCTTAAGAACCAATTACCCATCCGGCACTGATGCAAACCCTGTGTTCCAGGCTGATAAGATCTACAGCCCAAATCCCGAGGACTTTTCAAGAAATTATCTGCAGCCTCAGCCCTCCCCACCAGGATCCTGAACACAGGGATGGAGGCACAGCAAAGGACATTTCCACCTGAAATCTTGCTGTTGCAGTCTGTGGGGTGATACTATTTTTAAAGAAGTAGCCTTCAGTTCCTTGGAACAGCAGGGAAACAAATAAGTAGGTTTGGTGAAGTCCCTGAGGGCCCAGCCTCAGGCCAGCCAAGCGCTGGATTCAAGCCCCAGATATGCATCCCAAGTGCCCTGCAAGGTCTGTGGGATTCTCTGCTTCTCTCTGCATTTCTCTGCTCTCTCTCTTTCTCATCAGGGGCTGTCTCCTCTTGCAATGACCTCAGACACAGGACACCCCATCTCCTCTCCCTCTCTGCAATCACCTTCATGGCAGCAGCCCCCTTTAATCACCTAAATTCTTGTCTGTTAGTGAGACTTTGCCAAGGGCTCTGCTCATAACTCAGGTAGAAACTGATCACAGGCCAAGTCACATGAATACACAAGAGGTCCAAAGCCAGGCTCTACTCCTTCTGATCCACTGATCTATCTGCTCTGAGACCAGCCTAACATCCTGCCTCTGTCTAGGTCAAGAGGGGAGACAGTGGGGTCCTTGGGGTCAGGTGGAGAGTCTGCTCTGTATCAAGCCCAGCTAGATGACAGAGAAGGAGATGAATACAATAATCTTCTTCTTCTTAAAATTTCCTCTCCCATTGAAAGAGATATGTAAATGCGTAATTAAATAAAACAGAATTCCTCCAGCATGAGTTCAGCAAAATGCTTGACCTTTCTCTGTCACAAAAGCTCTATCTGGACTTGGATAATTTATGCTCCTTCTCTGGGCCTCCAGTTTCCCGTCTATAAGAGTAGAGGGCTGGATTAGATGAGGCCCCACTCTGAATCCCATGTTCCTACAGTCAAATGGCTGTAGGAACAGAAGTTTCCAAAAGAGTCACTCATGGCCAGAGGCCAGACCCAATCCATTTTCTCCACTTGCTCTGCCCAGGCCCCTGCCTGCTCTATGTTCTTTGCTCAAAGTCTTCTTCCAAGTTACAAGAGAAATACAGGGTTTGTCCCAGTGACTGCCCCTCCCATCTCCTGTAGCTGTGTTAGCCATTAGCACCACCTGCATCCCTGCCCACCGTGCATCCGGGAGCTGCCCTCACACTCCCCCTACCTCAGGGCTCCTGCTGACCATCAGGCCATCAGGCTCACACAGGTGACAGTCTTCTTGTGCACTAGTCACCAGCCTGGCCCTTCTCATTCTGATGTTAGTTTTGGCCTCTTACAACAGAGTCCTCATTGTAACATCTCCTTGAAAACTTGACTCTGTAAAATCTTTCAGCTCAGATCTGAATCCCTTGCTTCAGGACAAGTTTCCCATTATTCTTCAGGACTGACTTGCCCTCCTCACCTGCCAAGATTCAGCTTAAATGTGAAGCTGAAACTCTGAGCAGAAACTTACTCTGCTCTCCATGGGACTCCTAAAGCACTCAAGTGTTGACAACATTCACCTTGTGCTGGCTGGGGCCTGATTGGTTTGATTACTGACTGGTGATCGCCCATGGGTGCATCGTGTCTGCTTTCAAGTACCAAAGTTCCACAAGAATATGCCCGTATCAGTCGGCATCTGACACAGAGCTCTACAGGTAGCAGGTAAAGACTTGTTAAGGCAATAAAGATAGCTGGAAGATCGATCACAGGGAAACTGAAGGAGTGGATGGATAGTGAGAAGGGCCTCATACCCAAGCAATGTTACATAGACATTTGCAGAATAAAAAATAAACGAATGAGTGAACATTGGTCCCAGCCAGCCACCATCACCTCTCACCAAAACTACTATAATAGGCTCCTGACTCGTCACTCTTTCTCCCCCTTCCAATAGTCCATTATCTTCATAGCAGCCAAAGAATGTCATTTCTCTGCTCAAAACCTTCCAATGTTGACCATATCATTCAGATTAAAACCCAGAGTCCTCCAGGTAATCTACAGAGCCTTTGTAACCCATCCCTCAGGTCACCATACTGACTCAACTCCTCCAACTCTCCCCATCTCTCACTCCACTCCAGCCACACCGACCTCCACATCCTTTCTCAAACATGCCTCAGGGCCTTTGCTCTTGTGCTCCTCTTTATCTGACTCCTCCTCCCCATGTATTCACAGAGCTTGCACTTTCCCTTCCTCCTGGCCTCTGCAGAAATGTCTGCTCACTGGGAGAACCTCTTGACTCTGAATAATCCCCTCTCACCGCTGGAACTCCCTCACTATTCTTCCTTTTTCTCTGTAGCATTCACCATTTTGTACGCTACCCTGTGCACTGTCTGCCTTAACAATACAAAGAGCAAATCACATGAGGGCATGAAATTTGTGTGTTGCTTATTGCTGTAGCTCCAATGCCAAGAGCAAAATACCTAACACATATTAGGTGCTAAGTAGATAATTGTTAAATGAATGAGTGAGTGAGGGAATGAGTGAATGAGTCTGTAACTTAGACCCTTGGCACCTTTGGGCATTTTTCCAAGATGCTCTTATCTGATGTGGCTGCCATTGTCCTATGTCTGCTCAGTTCCAGCCTCGTCTGGTGCCACAACAGATGGACAGCATGCATTCTGGAGAGCTCTTTGTAAATGACAAACCTCAGAAAACTGAAAGAGCAGCTTCTCAGGGGCGGGGCCAGGATTAGTCCACGGCTGGGTTTTTAAATGCCGCATTATAAAATCTTGTTATACCACCCTTCCCCCAGCCTCTCTGCAAATTCCACAGGGTTAAAGTGCAATCATAGTTTAAAACGAAGAAGAAAACAAAAGCATCCTCTTTTCCACAGTAGTGCTCATAGGGAACTATGGTTTCTTTTTCTCCTTTGGGCCTGAGCCCCTAGCACTTCTGCAAAGCTCAGCATCTACCTGACATCTGTCTGATCAAGGATCCTAATTCCTTCATCACCATTGAAAGAGGGGAAGCCAGAAAAACAGGGAGTAAGACAAGAGGAGTGATAAGTGTGGCCGATTCTGGTCGCCACTCTTCCTACTAATAGTCTGCAATCACATATGGCCCAGCACTCAACCAGCACAGTGACAGTTCCCACCCTGATAGTCTCCTCACCTGGGATTCTGAGATGTGAGGACACAGGAAAGAGGGATACAGGAGAAGGAGTAAGGGATACCCATCAGCCTTGAGTCCTGTTATAAATCCAACATACTTTCCTATTTGGATGGATAGGTGGGTATCGATGGTCAGGCGGTTGGGAGGTAAGTCACTGAATGGAGATGAAATAGGAAGTTGAGTGAGTGAGTGAGGAATGCAAGAGTGAGTGAGCCAGAGGGATAGGACGGGCTTCTCTGTCCTAGTTCTGATGACATCTCTGCAGGGATGGCTCACTGGACCATATCTTCAACACACTCTCTATGCTCTCTTTTAGCCCTAAGTCTAGTGCACTTTCGGGGATTGGAAGGAGATTGGCAGCTCCTGACCACTGTGGTTCATGCAAGTAACCATCAAGCTCCAAGGGGCCTTCCTGGGTTTATAAAGATCTTTCATATAAGCAGCCAAGGAGCCAGGTCAGGACCACCTGGATGTTGGGTCCTGCCATGTGCCTGAGGCCTAGTGCAACTTCCCGAGCCTAACTAGAAGTAAATCCATCGAGCTACTTCCGCATAGCAATGACTCAGCAAGGCCTGGCCTGAAACTGCCTCTACCTAGATACAGCCGATGTGGTACCATGCCATTGGCCCAACCCTGTTACCACCCATCACACCACCTCATCCCCCACCTCCTTTCCCCGCCCCTTCCCCACGCTCTATATAAGCGGCTGCTTGATGCAATAAAGTTGAGTTCCTGCTTCGACAGACTCCCAGCTCCGTGTGTTCCTGTTAGGGCCGCGACGCTCACCATCCCGCTCAGCCCTGGGGATAGAGTCAGGCTGGCCCTGCTCTCCCCTCTTCTGGACCTGCCAGATAGCCTGGCACCTGGAGACCCCACCTACCTCCGATATCCTTTACAAACCAGAGACAGGGGTAGATGGAGAAGCCATAGCTCAGGAATGCTTATTCATCTCCTCCAGGGAGTTCCTTAGAATCATCCTGGAATCGTATGTCACTTATCACCAGCCCTCACAAAGCTCTTGAGTGACAGCCAAATTTGTTTTCCCAAAAGATGGTAAGTTTCTTGTGGGGTAGACGGGGCTGACAGGCACCTCAAATGTAACATGTCCCAAAATGAATGGTCATCATTGTCCTCCCCAATCTACTACTCTCTGAGAATTTTTGTTCCATTGAATGGATCATCATCCATCTGGTTGCTCAGCTCATAAAATTTCATTCATTCACTCAATGTATACTTGTTATATTATCAGTAATGTGGTATCTGCTACATAAAGCAGTAAACAAAACCAGACATGGTCCTGGCCCTCACAGAACTCATCATCAAATTTAGGAGGTAAACACTAATTATTAAATAAATGTAAAATTGAACTATTATAAAACCTCAAAAGAAGTACATGGTATTGCAAAGCTTTATAAAATGGGATTTGACCTAGTCATGAAGATGATGAATGTGACAGTGAGTTGAGAATTCTAACTCATTCTAAGAGCATTCTAAGCAGAGGAACAGCAAGTGCAAACACCTATAGTAGGAGGGAGCCTAACAAGACTGGGGGACCGAGCCTGAGCTGAGGCCAGTGTGTCAGGGAGACCAAGGGAGTATTGTGTGGAGAGATGCAGGAGAGGGACCAGGCAAGCAAGATCTCGTAGAACTTAATGAAGAGTTTGGTCTTTATCTTAATGGTCAATAGGAAGCAACTGAGATTTTTAACAAAGGAAACCGAGATGAACAGAATTTTGTTATAAAAGGCATTCTGGCTGCTATGTGGGGAACAATTTGGGAGGGGAGCCAACAAAGATGTAGGAAGCCCCCTTAGAGGGCTCTGAGGTACTCCAGAAAGGGAAGAAGGATACTTGAACTAGGGAGATGCTGGAGCAGATGAAGAGAAGTGATGGATTTGAGAGATACTTATAAGACAATAGCGACAGGATATGGGGATGGACTGGATATGAGTTCCGAGGGAGAGAGGTGTTGGGGGCTCTTGCCAAGTCTCTCTGACCCATGCAGTGGCATGGATGAAGAAGCCATATGAGGAGATGGGAGATAATTGAAGAGAAACAGGTATGAAAAGGGTAGTGCAGAGGAAGAATGCCAGAAATTCCATTTTGAACATGCTGAATTTGAGAGGCCTTTGAGACATAAGCCTGGGACTTCCCTCAATTTTTTCATTTTCCCCATTTTTCTAAATTCATCAGTCATCATGTCCCATAGATCCTGTCTCCTGTCTGTTCAGACTTAATTCAGTCCCTGGTAATTACAGGCTGGATAATTACAACACTCTCCAGACTCTGTTTCCAATGCATCCACCTCATGCTGTAGGTCCTTATAAATAAGAAGTCCAGCCCTTTCTAACCACCCAGTCTAAAGTACTCCTACCCTATTGCTCTCCATCTCAGTCATTTGCATAACAAATTACTGTATTTGTTTATAATAGAAATAAGCATACATATATGTCCTAGGTCTGTTTGCTAAGAGAGCACAGAAGTGATAACACACTCATAACAAGCACATGTAGCCTCCAGATCTTGATTTCTAAATACCATTCTCCACTAAAAGAATCCAAGGATTCTTTGACAAATGGCTAATTCTAGACATGGAGCAAGGAAAGAAAAATGAGCCTATAACTTCTTGCTACAGCAGACAGTAGGAAAGTTGTCAGAGATAAGTTAAAAAGAAACAGAAGCCTGTTCGCAGAGCCTCCCATTGATAAAATCTGGGGCAATCGTAACACCAAAATAAAATAGAGATAGAAATTTATTATTATCAAATATGCAAATAAATGTGATACATTGTATCAACAGAACAAAGGGAAAAAACCAGATGATAACTTCAATTAATGCTGAAAAAGCATTTGATAAAATTCAAAATCCCTTCATGATAAAAAGAAAAACCCTCAAAAAAATGGGCACGAAAGGAACTTACCTCAACACAGTAAAAGCCATATATGACAGACCCACAGCTAGTATCATACTGAATGAGGAAAATGTGAAAACCTTTCCTCAAAAAGCTAGAAAGAGACAAGCATGCCCACTTTTACCATTATTACACAACACAGTACTGGAAGTTCTGCCTAGAGCAATCAGACAAGAGAAAGAAATAAAGGGCATCCAAACTGGAAAAAAAAATGTCAAATCATCTTTGTTTATGGAAAATACGGTCTTATATCTAGAGAAACCTAAAGACTTCACACACAAAAATTTAGAACTCATAAACATATTCAGTAAAGTTTCATGATAACAAATTAATATACAAAAAACAGAAGCATTTCTATATGCCAACAGTAAACAATCTGAAAAAGAAACCATAAAAGAAATCATACTTGCAACATCCACAAATAAACTAAACTACCTAGGAATAAACTTAACCAAAGAAGTGAAACTATAAACTATTGAAGGAAGAAATCGAAAAGGACACAAAAAATGGAAAGATATTTCATTCTCATGAATTGGAAGCATCAATATCATTAAAATATCTATACTACTCAAGTCAATCTACAGATTCAACAGTCTCCATGAAAATACCAATGACAGTCTTTACAGATACAGAAAAAAAATTAAATTTATATGGAACCATGAAAGACCCAGACTAACCAAAACCATTCTGAGCAAAAAGAACAAAACTGAAGGAACCTCATTACCTGACTTCAAAATATCCTTCAGAGCTGTCATAACCCAAACAGGAGGCTACTGGCATAAAAACAGACACAGAGACCAATGGAACAGAATAGAAAATCCAGAAATAAATCCACATATGTAGAGTGAACTTATTTTTGACAAAGGTGCCAAGAACATACATTGGGGAAAGAATGGTCTCTTCAGCACAGGGAAAACTGGACATCTATGTACCAAAGAAGGAAACTAGACCCTTATCTTTCATGACAGAAAAAAGTTAAATCAAAATGGATTTAAAACTTGAATCTAAGACATGAACCTATGATACTACTAAAGGAAAATATTGGGGAAATGCTCCAAGACATTGGTCTGGGCAACGATTCCTTATAGCCAAAGCACAGGCAACCAAAGCAAAATTAGACAAATGGGATTACATCAGGCTAAAAAGCTTCTGCGCAGCAAAGGAAGCAATCAACAGGGTGAAGAGACAACCCACAGAATTTCAAATATATTTGAAAACTACCCATCTGACGAGAGATTAATAACTACAACTATGTAAGAGATTCCAAAACTCAATATTTAAAAATCAAATAATCTGATTAAAAAGTGGGCAAAGGATCTGAATGAATAGACAGTTCTCAAAAGAAGACATATAATTGGCCAACACGTGTATGAATAAATGCTCACCATCATTAGTTATCAGAGATATGCAAATTAACACTACAATGAGATATCATCTTACCCCAATTAAAATGGCTTTTATCAAAAAGATACGCAATAACAGGCTCGGCGCCCATAGCAGTGGCCAGGGCGCCAGCCACATACACCAAGGCTAGCAGGTTCAAACCTGGCCTGGGCCAGCTAAACAACAATAACCACAACAAATAATAGCCAGGCATTGTGGTGGGTGCCTATAGTCCCAGCTATTTGGAAGGCTGAGGCAAGAGAATCACTTAAGCCCAAGTGGGGAGGTTGCTGTGAGCTGTGATGCCATAGCACTCCACTGAAGGCGACATAGTGAGACTGTCAAAAAAAAAAAAAAAAAAAGGGAATAACGAATGCTTGCGAGATGTGGGGGATGGGGAACCCTCATACACTGTTGGTGGGAATGTATAAAACATTAGTACAACCACTATGGAAAACAGTATGGAGGTGCCTCAAAGACATAAAACTAGAACTACTATATGATCCAATTCCACTGCTAAGTATATATCCAAAAGAAAGGAAATCAGCATATCAAATAGGTATCCGCACTCCCATTTTTATTGGAGCTCTATTCACAATGACCAAGATTTGGAATCAAGCTAAATGTCCATCAATGGATGAATGGATTTAGAAATTGTGGTACATACACACTATGGAATGTTATTCATAAAAATATTGAAATCCTGCCATTTGCAACAACATGGATAGAACTGGAGAACATAATGTTATGTGAAACAAGCCAAATCTCACTTGTTATTACATGCGGAAGCTAACTATTAAAATAATTATTTGCATGGAGACAGAGAGTAGGCTGAGAAAGGGTAGTCAGGAGGGGAGGATAATGGACACAAAAATATAGTTAGGTAATTAGATAAAATGCACACTATTTGATAGTACAACACAGTGACCATCATCAACAGTATGTTAGGGTATACTTTAAAATAACTAAAGAGTGAAATTGGAGTGTTCCTAGCACAAAGAAATGATAAATGCTTCAGGTTATGCATACCCCAGTTACCCTGATCTAATTATATTACACCTTGGTTTATGACCATACCACCCTAAATGCCCTTGATCTCATCTAATTATTACATCTTGAACACCTGGATCAAAACATCGCATGTATCCTATAAATACACAACACTATTCTGTACCTGTAATAATCATAATTTTAAAGTTTATTTTATAAAAGGAGAATCCATGAGTCCCAGTTACAGAAAAGAAAGGAAAGAGGGAGAAGGGAAAGCTCTTTCTCACAGTAGAATGCCAGCTAATAAATATGCAATTCAAAATTATCAATGACTAAAATTAGTGGGTGTAAGTTTGATAAGGAACAGGATATATTCATAGTTTCAAAGTATCTTCCTACAAATAACTTATTAGTTACAAAGGGTAAAAAAAATAATTATAATTTCACAGTGGAGAAACTTACAGACATTACCTTAAGCAAGTGATGAAAGCTTCTATCACCAGCACTGGTACAATCTGACATCACGTGCTCACTGATATAAGAGCAGACATAACCTCACTTACATGCTGTTCCTGCCCCAATTGCACAGATTGAATCTAATCATGCAGGACCATCAGATGCACCCACATTGAAGGCTATTCAACATAATAACTGGCCTGTACTATTCAAAAAAGACAAAGCAGAATTGCTTTGGATTAAGGGTGATTAAACACACCTGAGAATTGAATCCAATCTGTGGATTGGATCCTGAATGAGGTGAGAGAGGTGGGAGAGCCATAAAAACATTATTGAGATTGAATTACAGGGGGGTGAGAGAATATCCTTTTCCTAAGGAGATCCATAGTGAAGGTTTTAGGGGGTAAAGAGTTATCATTTGTGTTATCACAAATAACACAAAGGTTTTAGGGGGTAAAGAGTTATCAAGAGTGACCAGAAATATAAACATTTTACATGCATTTTATGTATAAATAGTATAAAAATAAATATATAAAATAATAAAAACCTTTTTTATATCATTGGAGAAAGAAGAAACTAGAATGATAAAGTAAGCAGAAGATGATGTAAACAAATGAGGGTGACAGATCGAGGTATTTCTTATACCAGTCTTGAAGATTTTCATTAAGTCTTGATATCAAAAGTAAAAAGCACTTGATAAATGTTTGTTGAATAAATGAGCAAGCCTATATTCAACCATGTTCCTCCCCTGTTTAAAATACCTCAGTGCTTGCTCATAAATATTATAAAAATCCAAATACCCTAGGACAGCAATCAAGGTCTGACATCTACACAGATCTTTGTCATGTCTTCTGTCTCACCCCTGTCACTACTGAGCACCCACAGCACAGGCCCCAGTCATGTTAACCGCTTAAAGTCCCCCCAGATTACCGCATGAGGCAACACTTCTGTGCCTCAGCACATGCTGGCCTCTGCCTAGCATGTCCTCTTATCTTCCTGACAACTTCCTGTGATCTTTCAAGATCCAGACCACGGACTTGCACTTTTAGGAAGGCCTCTCTGATTGCCCCAGTTGGAGCTGACCCTTCCTCACTGACACACCTCCAGTACCTGTTTTGATTATGCCCTACACACAAGCCTGTGTTTGTTTACAAGTCTTTCTTGCCACATGCTCTGACTGCTGCTTGAGGACTAGGGATGTCCCTTGCCCAGGCCCTGGCACAGCTAGGATCTTAATTAATACTGAGGCAAGAATAAATGATCAGAATTGACTGAATTTTCTGGATCTTCCAACAGAATCCCTGATTTGAGTCTCTTTTATTATCCTCAAAAACTGCAGAGAAGTGATGGAAATGAGTTCTTTGCTCATTTTATGCATAAGGAAAGGGAAGCCCAGTGAGAATAAGTGATGAACCCAAGATACCACAGTGCCCAAGGATGAACCAGAGCTGGAATTCATGCCTCTTACCAATCAGTCTGGTGTTCTTTCACAAAAGGTGGGTGGCATGGGAAGGAAGCATATTGCCTTTTACAGTTTGACTATTCTATGCGTGATATGGCACTTAAAATAAATATTCTAGTTGTAGCATCACTGTTGCCTTATGAGGAACCCCATTTTACAGATGAGGAAACTGAGGCATATCTGGCTGGCTGCAAAGCCCATACTCTTTCCTCTGCACATTGCCAGTATGTACTACCCACCTCTGACTCCAACAGAAGTGACAGGGCCTGAATTGACTGCTCTGTGTCTCAGCAGAAGAGACTGTTTTTTAAACAAGCATCACACACAGGCCCACAATGCAGTTCACACCCTCCAACCTCAGGCCACATTTCACATGGTTTCCAAACCCAGGATATTTGGTTTGTAAGATAAACCCTCCATTTCCCCAGCAATAAGTGAACACTACACATAATTACCCAGCCAGACTGCTGACGCCTACAGATGCTGTATCACACCGAACAGGATCTATTCTGCCCAGAGACATCCTCAAAAGATCCTGAACTACTCCAGTGCTTGGCACTGAGGGGGCCCTGGGGCTGGGGTAGGAGAGGCCAGGCTGGCCAGATGGCAGAGTCTGGGGGGACGCTCGGTTCCCAGGACAGAGATTGCTCCAGGGAAGAAGTGAAGCTCAGAAAAGTCCAGCACTGCCCACTCCTTGGTCCCTTCCCCAGTTTGTCCAAAGAGGTGGGTTTCCTGCTTTTAAGGTCTTTCAAATAAGGAAGTTCCCAGTCTCCCTGAGTGGCCAGTGAACATTCACTATACACTCCTGAGTCAGACAGACCTGGGAAGGAATCATTGCGGCTCTGACCTTGGGATCATCATTTAATCTTGCTGAGCTTCAGTTTCCTGATTCTAAAAATAGTAGTACCTATTTCATAGGGTTGTTATTATGGAGGTTTCATGAAACAAAAGATGCAAAGAGACTGGCCTTAGTAGATACTAAATAAACATTAGTTTCCATGAGCCACCCTTTTCACACAGAAGTTCTAACCAGCTTACACAAAGCTCTCTTGCCAGATTTTAAGCCTGTTTTCAGTTGCTTTAGCTTAAAGTCCAGGGAACAATCATAGTATAAAAACGCAGAAGAGACACCATCAAGTTTTAGTCTTACCTTTTTGAGAAAACATTTATCAGGGAAGGAACAATCCTCTCATCCATATCAAGCACCAGCACATTACCCCGTACCAGGCCATGGGGGTACTCTTTCTGCCTTTGTGATCAAATGCTTCTAGGAGGATTGGTCTTGAATGTGGCCAACAGCTACCAGTGTAGGTTGATTTAACACATATCAAGAAGGACCCCAACATAATGCCTGAAAGCCCACCACCAGATGTGTTCTAATTATTCTTTGGTGCCCTTCAGCGATCCCTTTTCCAAACATTAATGGCCTTGGGCACAGTAAAATAATCAGTCTAGGAGCAAATTAGAAGTTTCACCAACTTTGCAATGTGGCTAGAGCCCTGCCCTGCATTTAGATGAGGCATATATTTGCAGATGAGGGGTAACATATGACTCCCTGACCACTTGGCAGATGTGAGACCCATTATGGGGAAGGAGAACAGGCTGAGTGTTGGCTATGGCCTCACAGACCCAGGGGAGGGGTCAGGAAAGCCCCACATGTGCCCCCTCTATACTCCTAAATCCAAGCTCCTCACCCCAAGCTCCAGTTCCACAAGGGCTATCCGTGACCAGAGATGTTATGGTCCACACTGGAGGAGACAGGGCTCAAATCCAAGAGACACAGACCTCCCAGCAGAGCTGTGGGTTAGGCAGGGGTCACATGAGGAGGAGGTGCCCATGGTTCTAGGTCCAGGCCTAGGGCAAAGGTCGAACTCCTTCAGGCACCCAGACACTTTAGCTTTTGAGACAGGGAGGAGCTGGCCGCTGGAGCACACTCAGAGAAGAAAGCATTTATCAATGGCCCAATTCATTCTCAACAATGCCCATTGTCTGAACAAGCACAGAGATGGGCATTATCTCCCAAAGTCAAAATACCAAGACATGGTCACAAATTAGAGTCCAAAGATACAGAAGTCAAAATTGAAACATATGGTTTGAAAACCAGATTAAACCTTCGAAATCAAGGATGACTCAAAAAAATCCACGCAATGTGGTTCCCATCATCAGAGACCAATGCTTAACTGCTGATTGTTCATTTATTTCTTCTCATCTGCTTCTATTGAAAATGTGAGTTTGAAGTGTAAGATATGCATTCTTTAAAGTTGTTAAAGCAGAAATTAAAATTAAAAGCCATAGTTTCAACTAAGGTAGTTACCACAATGGAACAGTATGATGGACTAAGAGCTTCCTAGCAGCCAGAGTGAGAAGAGAAATACAATAGGAAAATACTTCCTTCCCCTACCACCTTCACTCTGCAGGAAATTTTCTGGACTGACCACAACCTCCCCTTATTTAACCACCTCTAAGGGTCAGGTGTAGGACTAGGCTAAAGAGAAGTAAGATCCTAACACCCTCCTCAAAAAAAAATGGTTGCACTCAATTTGTTCCCCTATAAATGAGAGGAATTGGCAGGTGAGAATTTAGGCACTCCTTAAGCCAAACCACAAACATGAAGAAGGGGAAAGTCAATACCACCCTTTTAACTTCCCAACTGTAGGAGCACATTTAGTCTTGGCACCTCACTGAAGCCTGTCCAGAAGAGAACAGAGAGATGGGCAGGTCTAGATGTTAATAATGGTAATAACCACCAGCTGACATCTCAGGGCACCTGCTTTTCCAATCAGTTTAGGGTGTCCCCAGTGGTCCCTGAAGAAAGGAAGTCATGAAGAAGAAGAAGAAGACAACCACTGGAAGAAAGGAGAGGAGCGGAACGAAGGCTATCCCTGCACCAGCCTGCAGATAGGAGACTCACAGAGGGCTAAAAAAAGGGTAGATTGAAACCAAAGAGGAGTAGAAATTAGCCCAGCTCAACTCACTATCCTCCCGGTCAAATGGTTACCAGGTTCCTAACCCAGAAGGCTCACTAATTTTCTGCAGCTGGGATAATCCAGAGTATAAACTAGAACCTGGAGCAAGTTATAGGTTCTGAGCTCTGTCTCACATCCCAACCTGGTCCACCTTGCCTTGCAAGACTGATCTTTTCACCTCTAAAAGCACAAAAGCTTTTAAGTCTCAGACCTTAAGGTCCAAGGATGCTCTATGGGCACCCTCAGTTTCAGACTAAATGAGATACCCAAAAGGCACTATGTTACCATCTGCCCTGACTGCCCTCCAGCCAAAGCCCCTGACTTAAGATATTCCCTACTGAGCCCAATTTCTTGGATCCATTGTCAGAGGTACCATCTTTAGGATGAAAGGGTGAAAAGGGGACCTAGAGGGTGAGGGTGGGGCCAAGCAACACATGTTTGTGCATTCACATTTTACAATATGGATGCATGTTGCATGCATGTTGTTGTCCACGGTGTACATGCTGAATGTACATGTGTGTTTGCCTGGGCGTCTAGAGAGAAAGCATGGGCAAGATCAGCATGTGTGTGCGTGTGTGTGCGTGTTTGTGCATGTGCGTGTGAGTGCTCTGTGTTTGTGGGTGGTCAGCTTATCCCCTTGTTGTTCTGCTGCTTCTCCTGGCACGGGGGTGGGACACCCCAAGCTGTCTCTCTGCCCTGGCCCAGTCAGGTGGAGCCAGCCAGAGTCCCATTCATTCCAGTACTAGGTGAGAGGGCTAAGCACTTGTCCTGCTCAAAGCCTTGAGAAACCAAAGCTGATGACCCACAGAGAAGACACTTCAACTGGGGACAAGTCAAGTCACCCTAGAAAGTCTGAGTTCAGATAACCCTCCCGATGCCCCAGCTTCTGAGCTCACCTGATCACTCTCACTCACATCCATCTGTTGCACGTGGACCAGCCCAGCCCACGTGGTGACCTTCCTACCACTTACACAAATGATCTTCTTCAGGCACAAATACTGTCCACTGGGGACAACAGGTGCCACACAGACACACAGCCACCTGTGGGCACACTAACAAGCTCATTCACCCACACTCACACTTTGGGGCACATAGTAGAAAATTCTACATGCTGTCATCACTTCCACTGGCATGTGCCTCCTCGCACAAATATTCATTGGGACATACTTACACACACTATCCAACAGTCACAAACCTGCTCTGTCCCCAACTAGGCTGGCAGATCCAGCTCCAACCCCAGAATTTAGCCAGGGATACTGTCTACTTACTCTGAGCCTGCGAGCCAGCGAGGGAGAGCGAGCGAGCGAGAGAGCAAGAGAGCCAGCGGGTAGCAGTGGCTCAGCCAGCGGTGGCAGCGCACAGCTGGAGCTCCAGAGGCGGCGCAAAGTGGCCGCTAGGCCGGCCCAGCCCAGGGCCGCCCGCTGCCCCTCCGCCCCCCGCCCCCGCCCCGCTCTGCCCCCGCCCGCTCCGAGCTGCAGACTCCCAAGGACCTTCCACCACAGAGCGCTCCCTGCCAAGCCTCTGTCCCGCGTCAGGCTCTGCTGCCTGGGAGTCTTAGCTGGGCCGACAGGGCTATTTCCGTGGCCCTGGCAGTGGGAACATTGCGCGCGCTCTCATCTGCCTGAGCGCTGGAATGGGGACCAGGTCAGGCTTGATTAGAGAGTCAGCTCACCCCCGAAAGGAGTCACGTCGGGTGACTGCCCGGGAGCTGTGGAGGGGTAGGGGTGCCCAAATGGCCCCACATGCCAACATCTGGAGAGGGGAAGGCATTGTGCCACATCGTGATCATTTCCCTTGCAACTGAAACAAAACAAGACGGGATTTGGGTGCGGTTCACATGCCTAACTTTGGGCAGCCCCCAAACGCCTGGAATGCGATTTGGTTTATTCCCCACAGGTGCTTCCTGTTGGAATCTATGTCACCCACACGTAAGTCACCTTCCACATCCCAGAACTGCTGAAAATGATTGGAGGTTGTGGCAGAGACGCCTTCTAACTTGAGCATAACAGACAACCTCTCCCAGAGCTCTGCCAATGTCTAAGTGGAGAGGAGGAATCTCATTCCTGCCCAGAAGCTCAGGAATGTTGCATTCTTGAACTGGAGAGAAGCAAGCTCCCTTCACTCTGCCATGAATCCCCAGAGTCTGGAGGACCTCCACCTATTCTTGGGGCAAGCCCTGGCTTCCCTTGGGCCCTGTTCCAAACTTTGAACCCTGTCATTAGCAGGAAGTTCTGCCTGGTATCTAACTTAAATTTCTCATGTGCAAATCATGTAAATTTGCTCATAATATGTGTTTGAGGGAAGGGAGATCAACTTCACCACCATGACACATGACCAATCCAGGGTCTCACTTCAGCCTTCTCTTCCTTGATGCTAATAATTCATCTATTCCCTTTTTCAGGCACTGGCTGAAACTATTGCTCCCCTGCCCCTGACATTAACTCGCCTGCCTCAGCTCTCTGAGGGCCTGGAGCTCTGTAAGTGGCTAAGTCATTCTCCTCAGACAAGCTAGCTTTGACTCCAACCTTCAACCATCCAAAACAGTCTTATTCTACTCCCCACTTCCTTGACAGGGGCTTCAGTTCCTGTTTCAAAAGGTCTGTCTGAGAGCCTGGGAGGTAGACGGAGCTTGGTGCTCTCTACCAGCCACCTGGCTGAGCACTAGCAGGAGAGCCACAGCCTTCTTCAAATGGGCAGATTTTGGAGAATCTTTTGAGTCCGTTTCTGGTAGGTAAAGTGGTATGATAAAAATTGTCTGGACTTTGTCTTCAATGAGACTTGGCATTGGCATCCTGACTCTACTACTTTCTAGCTGTGTGTTCTTGGACAAATCACTTAACCTCTCTGAGCTTCAGTTTTCCCATATGTATAATAAGAATCGTAATAATCTCTGTCTACTTCATGAGGTTATTAGAAGTATGAAATGAGGTCAGGGATGTAAAAGGACCTGGAAAATTAAGATATTTTTTAATACACTAGAAGTGTGACAAACCTTAGATCTGTATAAATGTTAACAAAAGCCTCAGAGGTGATTTACATCCAAACTCTGTGCTTGGGTTTCAGGGCCAGAGAGGAACAGGCTTGCTTTGCTAGGTGTTCCTTTGCAGCCATTGGCATGAATGCCCCTCACCCTGCATTCCCCAACACACACACACACACACACACACACACACACACACACACACACATCCACCTTCCCATATACATACAGCACAGCACAGCCTCCTGGACTCCTGGATTCGCCATAGGCCCCAGCCACCAGGACCCTTGCCGGCCACTTCTCCATTCCCTGGGGGGCGCCTCATGGCTCCAGTCTCAGCTGCAGCAACTCCGGGTCTCCTCACAGAGGCCCCTGTGAGCAGCTTCTCTCTCCTTGACCATTCTTTGGGGCCATAGCCCTGGGAAAGCCCTGAACTTAAGGCAAAGCTGGCTGAGGCCTTCCCTGAGGCAGTTCAGGACTGAGGCTGCTCAAGGGAGCTCAGAGTCAAAGCTTTCTTCCCCTAGGCCCCCTCCCATCTGCCTTCCTGGCTTCCTAGTACTATCCTGCTTAATTCTTAATGGAAATTCCATCCCCGGCGCCGGCCTAGCTGGCTCACGGATCCCAGGCTTGGGCCAACAGTAAACTCCACCCAGATAGAAGGGGCCTTCCTGGCTCTATAAACACACTTACACATGTGTACATACATATACAAGGAGTGCATGCTCAGAGACATTTACCAACTCAGGTATTCTCACCCAGACACACCCATTGCCTGGAAGATAATAAGCATTCTAATCATTAACATCTATTGCATGGTAGGTACTAAGTACTTTAAAAGTATCGACTAATCCTCATGATATGTTCTGGAATTATGATCCTGTTACACATGAAGAAACTAAGGTACAGGGATGTTAAGAAATTTGCACGAGGTATCAGGTGATAATGGTCCAAAACATAAGCACCAGGACCTGTGCAAAGAGGCTTATGAGTCTTGTTCCATTTTACCACCATAGTAACTTTTTATAGGAGTTATTATTATTTCCATAATACAGATAGGGAAAATGGAGGTCAGGGAGCTTACATCCCCTGCCTGTGGCCTCACAGCTGGTAAGGCAGACTCTACACAGACTGGTATGGGAACACTTATGGATGCACAGAGAGCCACGTAGGTGAACCTCTTTTCCCAAAGTGAAGTTTAGTGACTTTATATTGTTATCTTGAACTTGGCCAAGGTTGGAGTATTTATTTATCCCACAGGAAATGGGCAGACACTACAAATAAAGGTGTTGCATCATGTTTTGTTTGGTTTTATTTCTTTGGTTTGTTTTTGTTTTGGAAAGCTTGTTGTTGATCATTTACCAGCACCGTACAGGACATTGTGGGTCTCTATTTGTAAGCATCCCAAGCAGTTTTGATGCAGGCTCACTTGGAGAAATCCTGATCTAGTGATGAGCTCTAACTCTAACCCAGGGGTGGCGAACACGCGGCTAGAGCCGCATGCGGCTCCCAGCCAAAATGAATTTCGGCTCTTTGCCTCTTATCATTATTTTGTATACTGTGGCTCTTTGCCAAGTTTGGATTTTGTTATGCTGCTTCTGAGGAGGGAC